>NDXB01017392.1:334968-394839 GCA_002631895.1 Agapornis roseicollis | reverse complement strand
AAAAATCTTTTGAAAAAAAAATTAACAAAAAAAAAAAAAAAAAAAAAAGAAAGAGCAATAGTTCTTCACTAGGTGATGCTTGGTTGGAAGAGGAAGAAGGGAATTTCAGTACTTCCTGAAAAGGCATCAAGGAGTATGTCTTTCTGCAGTAACACTGTAAGTACAAACCCAGAGAGGGAGGTGACATCAGGGAGAAGTGTTACACATGTAGGGCCCAGATTTGGTTCCTTGGTCATTACGAGCTGTCTTGTCTGTATATCTCTGTATATCTCTTGTCTGTATATCTCTGTATATCATGCTGTGATGATCTGTAAATTAAAAACATCATCCATATCTGCTTGCTTATCTCAGATTCAAAGACAGATCACACCAGTCTTTGAACTCTGCCAGTGTTTGCAGGTAAAACATGATCCTGATTCCATTCTGAATCAATGAGCTGAAGTTCCACAGTAATATGTATATATATATATTTATATATATATAATATTTTATTCTTTAAAAGGTGCTTTAATGCCCGGCCATCACAGCTTGCTAGTGATGGAATTGCAACATTAACATTGCATTTACCTATTTGTTTAGTGGATTCTAACTGGATGGAAAGAGAACTAAATAACTGTCAGGTGTTTTCCCCAAATGATGCTTGAAAATGTGGTTCTTTGATAAAGATAAGAATAATTTGTGAAAAATCATTGCTGGGTATCTTCTGATGGCCTTTTTTCTAGCCTGCTCAAAATAAAACCTCAACATTTGAGAAAGAAAAATAAAACGTGGAAAATAGAAGGGGAGCAGTCTTTGCAACCATAGCAAAGGTCAATTGTCAGGGAGTGGAAGTTGTGTTGCATACCTTCCTGAGCCTGGGCAAATAGCAAACATTCCCCTTTTTGCACATCATTTCTATTTGTGCTTTAGAAATGTCAGTTTAGTTCATTAGCCTTTGTAAAAGAAAAAAAACAAAAGTTAACATTTGGCTTTTGTCCAGAGTATTAGGGAGTTATGGAGGGTTTCTGCATTCAAGACCCCATACCTAGCTCCAGCAAGGGTTTATTTAAAAACCTCAGAGCTAGTGCTGTTTCTTTCCCTTCAGTCCATCTGGCCACATATCTACTCACAAAGCTACAGTCTGGGACTATTACCAAAAGGGAGCAATACTCTCTAGATGAAACAACCCCTCATTCAGCTGCCCTTTTATTCCTTTTTGATGAAAATATGTATCTCTGAGAAATCAGCTGCTGATCCCTACTGCACTCCTATGCTCACTCGGTTAACTGTGGTGGTGTTTCACACCCTTAGAGTCCCATGTCATGCTTCACAGCACACTCTGCAGCCCGGATTCTGTGGCAGTGGAGAGTACCTGATGGTGAGAAGAGGTGGCCAAGGCAGCAGAAGAGGAGGAAAGCTGCTTTGTAAGGAGTCAGAGACATTTATTGCTTACAGAAGCAGATCACAGTCCATCTACAGTAAGAGGAAAGCAGGCACCCCTTCCTGAGAAAATATGTGAATTGACTGGGGTCCAGCATGGGGGAAGAGACTGTCGGGGACTGATTCATGCCTTGGCTGCATCATCACAGGGTCGGGGGCTGAGGTTTTGGAGCTTTTGCTTGAGGCAAAAAATAGCAGAAAGGTACATGTGCTTTCAAAAATAGTCTAAATTTGTGGCTGGAGATCAGAACTCTTGGAGGCTTACCCACATTTTTCAGACTCTCTGGGGGTTTCTGTCTGTATGGTTTATGAACTAAATATCCTTTCCTTAAAAAAAAAAATGAACAAAATAGTGCATGTGGGAGGGAAATAGATACTTGACTGTAGGAAAAACTGCAGTGTACATGTAGACAGACAAGTATTAGCATATATTAGACTGAAGCATGGAATGGGTACAGGATGGCAGTGAACAAGGACTGTTTATTTCTTGAGTGTTGCTTTCTGTTAAGCAGCTCTTTGAAAGTCAAGAGAGCATTGAATCACACTGAAGTATAGCAAAAATGTGCAGCAGCTTGCTTAGCACTGAAATGAAAAGTGCCGTTGTTGAAGCACCGAGGAGATGTAGCTGGAGCAAGTTTGGGTAAGGTATAGCATTACAACAGCCGGCACCAACCTTAGAACACCTTTTTGTTTGAGCAAGTCCCTGAAAGCCTATGGCATGGCACCCCATATACAGCATGGGTGCAGCCAGAGGGGCCTGTGCTTTTACTGACAGCAATTGCAAGTGTAGATAAAGCAAGAAACATGATTCTTCAGAAACCTTTTGGCCCACTTTTAAATAAAAATAGTCAGGTGTAACTTCCATCCTTTGAAAATGCTTCTCCCAGATGAATTTTGCGAAGACTCTATTTGAGGTATCCACACCTACTGGCAAAGGAATAACAATGTGTTTTTTGCTGAGCTGTATTTATGGGCATGTTTGGAGGTTTTGCTGGTTAAAAAGACAACTAGGAATAAAACTTACCCCTCATGGGTTCATACTCATTCCTGCCGGAAAACTATGTCATGCCCTTTGGAGCACTGAAAATTTACCTTCAGCAGGCAAAGGCAAGCTCACAACACTAGTTTCTGTTTGATTTCGTTGATAGAATGAGCACTTGTGAGAGCAAACGATAAGCAAGATTCCTGTGGAGATCCCCTGATGAGTTATATTCTGTTTCCTCAGATTTTTTGTTTTATTCATAGAGCAGGAAGGAAATGAACTGTGAATGACATAATCATAGAACAGCATCATAAAATCATATAGGCTTGAAAAGACCTTTAAGATCACAAAGTCCACTACCAAGTCCACCAATAATCCATGGCCTTAAGCATCACATCTACACATCTTTTAAATACCTCCAGGAATGGTGACTTCCCTGAGCAGCCTGTTCCAATGCTGGATAACCCTTTTGGAGAAGAAATTTTTCCTAGTATCCAGTCTAAACCTTCCCTGGCACAACTGGAGACTATTTCCTCTTGTCCTATCACTTGTTACTTGGGAGAATAGGCTGACACTCTCCTCGCTACCTCCTTTTAGGCAGTTGTAGAGAGCAATAAGGTCTCCCTTGAGCCTCCTGTTCTCCAGACTACACAACCCCACTTGTCTCAGCCACTTCTCATAAGACTTGTGCTCCAGGCCCTTCATCAGCTTTGTTGCTCTTCTTTGGACATACTCCAGCAGGTCAAGGTCTTTCTTGCAATGAGGGGGTGATAATGTAGTAGTTCATGGAATAGCAGCCATCTGAGCCCAAGGGACTAGGTGAATCTGGTACTGCAATCAGCATAGTCCTGGACTGTGTGTCCTACTGACAGTCTGTCATTTTCCCTGTTGGTAGTAGGAAGGGGAAGGGACACATACAGGTGTGTAAGTGCAAATTGCTAGAAGAAGCTGTAACATGACTGTCAACTGATAAGCTGGAATTTACTTGTACTCTAAATAAAGCTTCTTCCCAGTTACTTGAGACTGAAGAGAACAAGCTTGACATTGATGGTGTGTAGGGGAACAGAATTCTTTAATGAAGAAAGTCTTGTGAGCATACTGATGGTAACTCTCAGAGTATGGCTGAGCTCACTTCCTTGTGTTATGCTGTATTCCTTTGTGAACACAGTCCTGAATAAATGGCAGGCTAAAGGGAATAGGTGGAGGCAACAAGGCTGGAGAGCAGTTCTCTGCCACACCATTGTTTCATTTCTGTTCTGGTTTTACACTGTAGCAGTTGGAGACACCTGATAGAAGTAACACAATTGTAATTCAAGCAGCAAAGCAAGAGTCTCTATAGAAAACTTTTCCCCACACTTGGCAATTTGACTGAATCTCTCTCCAGTGATAATTAATCAACAAATTCAGGACTCCTGGGAATGTGCATCAACTCTGTCTTGGATGAATCCTGAGAAGACAACCTTGAAGCTACTTTCAGCACCAATTTGATTTGCTGATGTTTTCTGTAATCCGCAGTTATAGTTTATTATCCCATCTCCACTACATGTGTTAGGAAGCAGTCCTGTAGTAATGCAGTACTCGGGTATGGCTGAGGCTCCAGCACAGAATCACTCTGATATTTTGGAGTCTCCCCTCAAAATATAATGGATAAGGAGGTGCCAGTCACCTGTTAATACTGATCATTGGCAGCTATAATTTACTTTTCTCACCCATCTATGTGAAATACATGTGAATTCAATAGGCAGAGGACAGATCATGTTTGCACCTTTGCTGGTGAGCTCAGCCTGTGCTGCTGCTTATTGCAGGTGCTGCTAACATATCTGGTGGGAAGAATGCATTGGCAACTGTGGAGTCTACTGTCATCCATCACCCTGCTGGAGCCCCATCAATGCAAGTCAGCCTTCATGGGATGAAACGCAACGTGTCGGATCTGCGGCTGCAGCTACATCAGATGAAGCAGCTACAGGTATGCTTATCTGGGTAATTGTCAGTAAATACCCTTTTCCTCCCTCCTTCTCTCTCCCTCTCCTCTGCTCCACTGTATGTACAAGTGATTCTCAGCAGCAAAGAGAAGATTCTCTCTAAGCAAAGAGAAGACACAAGTATTATAGACACAAAAGTCTATTCTGCTGTAGCATATACCACTTACATAGTCCTAAAAGTATGAGGATTAGTTTAGTTTAACTACTACTGCTCAGATATTGATAAAAAAAATCTTACTTTCTGGCTTTGCTTGATGACTCTAGACATTAAACAGTATTTATATTACAATAATATCAAGTCTGTGATTACAGTTTGGACACTGCTATGTTATGTGCTGTATAAACATGTTGGAAGAGCCATGTTCCTGCTCCATACTGTTTACTATTGAAACAGTTTTAAAGTTCCTGAATAAACAGCTTTGATGTCAGGAAACCCAAATGTAGCTAAGGATCAGTAGATATACATTAAGCCAGAACTTGAGTCGTGTATTTACAGAATCCAGAAGAATAGCCAATTTAAGCAGCAAGGAAAAAAGATACTTCAAAAGTTGCTGCAAAGGTTTTGTATATTTGAATATAAGTAAGGTTGTGCCGTACTTGTATTCGGATTTTACCATTATCTTCCTAATACACATCAACCTTTCCAAATCTTCAAGAAACAATAAGAACAATGGTGAGTTAACCAAAATGTTCTGCTGATATGTACCATCATGCTGCAAATGTACATATATGCTGTTCATGTTAGACACTGCAGCTGTACAGGTCTTCAGCCCTTCACTTAACTGGAAATTGAATAGCTCAGAAGATACAGGAGGAGGTAAAGCAATTTCTTGTAAGACAAAATGGACAGCAGGGGAAACTTTAATACTCTGCCAGTACTTCTTGCCTGGAAAGTGACATCACATGTTTGGTATTGTAGGGCTGCAGCTACTGCTATTACACCAGGTGGTTTTGAAGATGGGAATGGTACTGTGTGAATCTCCTTTGATTTGCTGATTAGTTTTTTAACAGAATAATGATAATACATGTCAGAATTCAGAGCACATTTTGCCATCGCTTCTTTAACTAGAGGAAATCAAACTATGAGCCACTTACAGGACAGGGGAGCAGAAGGGTGAGGTAAAGAAAAATGTGGCCAAGAGTAAAGAAAATGTGGCCAAGACTGAAGATGCTGTGACAAAGTCCTGCGCTCTGGTAATGAAGAGGTGGCTAAAGGCATTTAGAGAAAACAGTTGTGTCAGCGAGGTGACCTCTGCCTGTGATACAACACCCATGTGTTTACAGTTTATAATGAGTATGTTCCTATAGCAAATGCATCTTTTAAAAGCTGTTCTCAGCAGTGCTGCCTACGTGCCAGCCATCATGGTCTCCATCTAATTTCAAGACTTTGGGTTGGGATCACTGCCCTGGCACTTTATGAATAAGTGCATATTCTTATGCATTTCTGCTGCAAACCACTGCAGCCCCTCTGTCCTTCTGTAACCCCATGTGCCAAATGTAGAGGTATCTCAGACACCTGGCCACCAGCTGTGCTTAGCATGTGGCTTCCTAAAGTGAGATGGAGGTTGCAGTGCTGGGCTGGAGGCGGTGCACATCATTCTCACAGGGCATTCTCACCAAGGTGGCATTTCCCCAGCTGCAACTTGGGTTCAGGCCCTGCTGGGGTGGTAACCTTGCTTTTGATCAGATATAACATTATAGCACACAGGAGTGAAAAAACTTGTGCCACCTACATAAATCGATGCTGCCAAGGAAGTATTGAGAAGGAAAAAGGGACATATCCCGAGTGTGTTAATTAACTCTGGCTGGCTTCCCTTAGTTCAGAAATGATAGCAAATTTGATGCATCATGCCAGTAGGAAGTGGGCAGATTTGTGATAGTTGGATGGAAGAACCTGTAGCTCAAGGGAAACTTTAGTATAGTACGTATAAATTACATTCCTGAGAGTGAGTTTTTGTCATGGCTCTCCTGAAATGGTGGAATTATTTTGAAATGAGCTCCCAGTTTGTAGTTCAGTAAGGGAAACAGCTGGTCTTTTAAGCTGAGAAGTGAGGAGATACCGCACTTCTAATGAAAAGATTTTGTGCTGTGTTTTTGGAAAAGAATTTGAAGCAAAAGAGAAAAGTGTTTTTCTGGGTTGCTTACATACTATGTGTAACTACTTCATATTTTTCCCTTTCACTGTTTCTCCTGGGTTGGCAGTCAGTTTGTTCCTGTTTGTGTGAATTTTTTCATGCACTGACAGACTAAACGAAACACTTCCGAAGAACTTAAAGGCAAAAAGTTGGCAAGATAACTAAGAAACAAGAACAGGACATAAAACTGTATTTAATACTCTCTGTGGTTCAATTTCTGCTTGATGTTACCACTTTAAGTTCTTACTCATTTGCTTAATAGAATCAGAGAAACACATGGTGGAAAACACCCTTTCATTCCTGTAGCCTTTGTCTGTTCTGGCAAAACCCCATTTTGAACCATATGCAGCAGGAATTGATCCAGATGTATTGATTCACATACCAGTTGAATGTGTATGTTACCAGATGCAACCAAACAGTTAAGACTGTTTTATTCTGTGGCTGGATTTTCACCAGGGATTCTTACAGGCGTTTGCATTGTGGCTAGAGATTAGATATGCTTCTGGCTACTTCACTAGCATCTTCCTTAAGTGCTCTCATTTTCAAAGATACTCAAGAAGGACTAGTTTCATGGTGCCATGGAGTTTTTTCATTGCCAGAGATAAGTTATAACCCAGCCTATGTCCCGAATGCATTTGTTGTTGGCAAGACAGGAGTCCATAATGAGTTCAGTGGGGTCGTTCATTCTGCACTCCCAAACAACGAGAACTCTTAGTGGCAGGTTTGAACCAAAGCTTATAGCTCATGTTTATGGTATAGATCATTAGCTTATATGTATGTTGGATGCTATTTTTGTTTATTCCTTCCTTTCCTTAATTGAACACATTTTAAGGGAAAGCAGTTGGACATGATTAAGGTTCAGCATTTGGAATGTGTATGCATGCATGCTTTTTCTTCACTTAATGTATTATTTGCAGGGAAATGAGTGCTATGAAAAGGATGGGAAATATAATAACAATACTGTCATGAATGGTATATGATACTTGGTCTCACAGGTGTAACTTTGAATTAGAAATTCAAATATGTTTTGAGCTGTATTATGGAATTGGTGACACTTCATTTAATCTGTGTATGGTAGCAAACTTATGAATTAGATAATCAGATTCCACAGGGATCCTGAGCTGCAGTCAGTCAGTCCCTGTTTGTGGCTGTATGCTGTAGTGTGTAGGGAGGTGGGTGGACCAGAAGCCTCTCCCAGCAGGACAGGTCCTGCTCCAACTGCACAGCTCATACTTGTTTCCTCATGAGAAGCGAGGCTTTGAATTAATATTTGATTTAACAGTTTCGGCTCTCATAGATAATAACTGGTTCAAAGTCATCTAAGCTGGTTCAGATTATTCTTGAAGTGGGTGCCAGAGACAGTGCTGGAGTACTTGTGAGAGAGCAGTAATAGATAATGGCTGAAGCAGTAGATGAAGAAGAGGGACAAGGTCAGTATCTGGAGGGATTGGTGAGGCTGGGAGTGAGAGCCAGGGGTAACGAACATAGAGGAGGATGCTAGAAATCTAAATAAGTATGTGACATTTCTTTCTGTTTGATTGCTGCTTGCAGTTACAAGTTAACTTTAATTAGCAGAAATTGCCATTTGGTGATAACAGGAAATTACCTGCATTGCTTTTCCTTACCTTTGGGCACTTGACTTTGGAACTTAAAGAGTGTTTCAACGAAGTTTCTTTTCAAGTCTGAGTGTCTGAGATTGTTTATTTGGCTTGTTTTTAAGCAAAGTTGCAGTACAAAAAGTTCTGCTCTCTGGAACCAGAATAACTTTGGCAGATCCATAAAGCTTCTTCCACTTGTGGTGGTAGAGTAACTGGTAGAGGTGGTCTGAGGGACAAATGGGGTGTGCCCTTTGCCAGGCGGTGTGAGACCTGGTACCTGCTGGCAGAAGAAAGGCAAGAATCAAGTTCAGTTCCAGAATGTGGAGGTTAATATGCCTCACTTGGAGCATTGTGTGCAGTTCTGGTGTCCTCAACATAAAAGGACATGGAACTGTTGGAACAAGTCCAGAGGAGGGCCACAAGGATGATCAGGGGACTGGAGCATCTCCCATACAAAGACAGGCTGCTCAGCCTGGGGAAGAGAAGGCTGCATGGAGACCTCATAGCAGCCTTCCAGTATCTGAAGGGGGCCTATAGGGATGCTGGGGAGGGACTCTTCATTAGGGACTGTAGTGACAGGACAAGGGGTAACGGGTTCAAACTTAAACAGGAGAGGTTTAGATTGGATATAAGGAAGAAATTCTTTCCTGTTAGGGTGGTGAGGCACTGGAATGGGTTGTCCAGGGAAGTTGTGAGTGCTCCATCCCTGGCAGTGTTCAAGGCCAGGTTGGATGAAGCCTTGGGTGGCACGGTTTAGTGTGAGGTGTCCCTGCTTATGGCAGGGGGGTTGGAACTAGATGATCTTAAGGTCCTTTCCAACCCTAACTATTCTATGATTCTATGATTCTATAGTGGCCAGAGACTGCCTACTATTCCCCAGCCAGCTCTTCCCCTCTGCTCCTGCCTTATGTTTACCCTGCCTTATGTTGTCCTTTGGCAGGTGACTGTGCCCTGCTTAAACCCACAATTACTCCTCTGGTTTCTTCTCTTCTCTCTCTGTACCCATCTGTACCTCTTCTTTCTCATTTTCTTCTGTCCCTGTTCCTCAAGCATGAACAAAACCAGGTTTTCCAGAATTAGCCAAGTGTTGCATGAATTTTCATAGAAATGGCAAAAACATCTCTTTGATTCCAAGATGAGTCATTTCCCAGACTTCAAGAGCTCACTCCAGACATTGAGGTTTGGGAGTCCTCATCATACAAGCTTTCTGAAATATTGCAGAGCTTTATTTTTATTCCCTAACCTTGTAATCAGAAATGAATGAACTGAAATGGTGACTGAAATGTTCTAATACTGTTCAAGCACTGCATAAGTGGAAGTGACAAGCACCTTAGCTTTAGATGTCACTACAATACAGATCCCTTATATACCTTCATAACAGGGTGAAAAGAATTGTACCTGCAATTGCCTAACTTTAGCTACTCATGTATACTTAATTTGGGTATTACTGGGTAGCACTGTTACTAACTGAGGGACATAAAGACATTCTGAACATCTGAGACTGAAGTCTGGCTCCTTCTCACTGACCTCACTGACCTTAAATCAGTTGTTTCACATAGCCTAAGTCACTTCCCTGTGTTGAATTTCCCACTTCTTAAAGAGCTGTGAGCTAACTGTATGAGTGAAGTGTTACATGCTCATTCACTCATTCATTCATTCATTTATGAATTCCTTCTTGAAAATACGGTGCAGTGAAAGAGATGCGTGTCTCAGCTGTGCTGGCCCTGCTGTAAGAGGTTTTAATTTATCAAATCCAGACATTAATCCCATAGCGGGGAAAAATACACATATGCACTGTCTTCAAAAGAATCCAGTCTGGTAGAAAGCAGCTGACAGTGTTTATAAATCTGTGCTGTTTCAAATGTTTTCCAGCTTTTTTTTTTCCCTAGCAGCTAACACTTATCTTCAGCAGAGTTTTGAGCTAACACCTCCTGCTTGTCGCAGCTCAGCCCCACTCCTACACTTCAGTGAAGTGTCACCCTCCCTCTCATTGCATGTGTGTCGCTGGAGAAGGCAGGGTCAGACACAAGGACTGAAGAGTTGGGAGGGGAGAGTTGAGCTTGTTCCTCCAATTCCCACACTGATTGGAGAAAATGACCCGGGCAAAGGCTTTTTTCCTTTTTTTTTTTTTTTTCCCTCTGAATCCCATGAGTTCTCCTAAATCAACTTAAAAAGAAGTCACTTTGCATTATACTGCCTTGTAGGTAACCCATTTTTGTGAGTCTTTAGGCAGTGGTTGTACTTTGCTTGTTATATGAGGTTTGGCTGTTAAGCCTGGATGTTCAGAAGACAGCTGACAGTTCAATTGCTAGTTTTAAAACTGGAACTTCATCTCCCAGTGGACACAGGCGTTTTTTATAATCTTACAGCATGAGATGGCTGCTGGGCTGACAGACTTGTGTTGCCTGTATCCTAAACCTGTGACTAGATGGAGCCCTGCTTATCACACTTTGGTTTGTGTGAGTGTGTGGCATAGCTTCTCTAGGGCTACCCACAAAAGCATACAGTCTGGTTTGTTTTCTTAGCTGTGTTTCGCTCTGCAAACTTAATATCAGTCAGAAAATCAATGCTTTAGGTATTTAATGTAAGACTAAGTTAAGGAAGGAGGTGTGACTTTTACAGTTCTCAGGAAAATAACCATATTATGAAGAGAGTTTTTTGGTAGGTGCAGGAGGTTTTCTGTATTGCAGATAAGGTGTATGGCCGTACTAAATTACACCGGATGGCACAATCCTTCCTCTGCCACTTGAGAGACTGAAAAATTCCATTCTGACAACAGCAGTGTGTTCCAGCCTTGACATTAATGTGTGGGATTATCCACTAGGCACGTAGGGGCAGTGCAATGCATAGGCTTACAAGATACACACAGAGTGGAAGTCAGACTTCCGGCATTCTTGTAAGTCATGATTAATTCTTGATTCATGCTGAACCAAGCAGGCTAAAGGGGCCACAAACCTTGCAGAAGTTATGTACCTAAGATGGTGCACTGATCCAAGCATCTTTTGTTCATCAGTTTGCAACTTGAAGTTAGATATATACATTAGAAGTTAGATATATACATTAGAAGTTAATCAGATTTAGGCTTTTCTCACCTCCAACACTGCCCCATGGAATAATGTTTGTAAGTAAAGTTAAAGAGGGAAATAAGAAGGTAAAAACTCTCTCTTACATAGTAGGGTTGTGTTTATCCCAAACTATTTCCGCATCTGCAATGTATTCTGTTGCCAGGGATGTCAGTCAAGCAGGAAAAATTGAAGTTGATTTCTTTTGTGCAACAGCTGCAGAACCAGGAGATGCTGAGGGCAATGGTGAAGAAAGCAGAGATGGAAATCAATGGCAAAATGATTGAAACTGTGAAGAGGCTTGAAGATCCTGTGCAGCGACAGCGCAACCTGGTGGAACAAGACAGACAGAAATACCTCAACGAGCAAGAAAAGATAGTAAAGAAGTTATGGTGGGTTGAGAAAACTCTTACAATTAGTTGCTTCTGCCTGGCTCTGTTTTCCATAAAGTAGTAACTTGCACCACTGTCTTGAGTGAAACTGCACCCAAATGTGCTGGTTTTAGATGTGTTTCCTTGCACTCATGTTTGCTGTAAAACTTTGTGTTGTACAATCACTGGTCCTGCCTGGGAGTCGTCCTTAGCACAGGCACTAGGTAAGTCTGTTGAAACCTCCTCAGAAGTCCTCTGTAAAGGGGCTATAAGGACCATGACGGCCTCTGTCTTCTGAAAGCGCCTATTCTAGCTCTCACCTTCAGCTTTATATATATTATGCTTTAGGGAAGGAGGGAGGAATTTCCTCAGGAACAGATGGCTGCAAAAGAAGGTAGTGAGTTTGGCTTTAAGTATGAAAATCAGATTTCAGTAGTAAATACTTTGGCTGTTACAAAGAGGTAGGGGAAGCTCATAAATAGGGGGTTTAAGTTTAGTTGCAGTCAGCATTGCTGGTCTCCCTCTAAAATTTATTTACTGGTATTTCCATACACTTAACTTTAGATAAAAATACTTTTCTTTTTATTTGTTGTTTTGTAAAGGCTCTTTATTCCTGTGTGTGTCATTTGTAAGACCTTTTCCCAAAAAACATTGGTCTGCCAAGACTGATGGGATCCAGTTGTTTGTTTTAGTCCATGTTCAGAGTCAGCAGGAGGCAAGATGAAGCTTAAATCAATAAGCAATTTAACTAGTTCTAACATTCACATTTGGAAGATGCTATATAACTATTTCTCACTACTGAGTGTAGTTCACATCTGAAGAATTGCTCCATAATAGAGTGAAACTTTCTAGGCAGTTTCTTACTGGAAATGATGATGGAAGAGTCATAAGGGTACAGTTCTTGACAGCTAAAGAGTGTAAATCTTTCCTGTTGATCAATGTGTTGTCAGATTAATAAGATTTGTAATAAAAATGATGTACCTGTAAAGACAAAGTAGACTGTTACTAAGGGAGTCTGTTTTCTATGAAGAGAAGTTGAATGTGCAGTAACAGTCCGTGCTAGTGTATATAATCCTCTCATCTGATTTGAAGTCTTAAATAACATTGTGTTATAGTCGTAAGTAATTACCCTCCTGTTCATCATGTTATTCCTGTGTACCTCATTGCTTAGCTTCTAGATTGTTTGTTCTCTGTGGAAAGAACAATTTGTGTGATAACTGTTTATAGCATTGCCCTCATAAAATGGATACTGAGTGAGGTCAAGTGCACATGGCAATAGTTGTTACAGCTGTTCATTTAGGATATGACTTTGATTGCGATATGCTTGTGATTCATCAATGTTTGGAATTTTTTCTGCTCGCAGAGTTTCTGCTGCTTCTGTGCAGCTTCATTTGCTACTGTTACAGGAAAACATCTTAGAGCATTCATGGGCTGTAAATGTTAATTCAGCCCTTTTGGAGACAAGCTAGAAATAAACATAAAAGCACAAAAAAAGGATAAAATCATCAGAGGTGTCCAACAAGATTTCTTTGTCATATACTTGCATGTTTGCAGGATCAGAGCCCAGTGTCACATCTGACAACAAATGACAATAGTTCAACAGCTGATGGCTGTTAATAATGAATAGCATACACCACAAAATTAAACATCAAATGTCACTGAAAAAGATTAACATTCTATATAGGCACTTTTCATTTAAGCTGATCCCAGTGCAGATATATGAACAAATGCAAAGCAACAGGGCAAAAAATGGACCATTGCTTAGAATTTCAACCGTTGCCCTCTTGACCTTTTCTAAATCATGCGACTGAATCAGTAGACTGGCCTCATGCAAGACAGGACAGCCTAAGGATTTCTGCAGTACTTACTAAAGTGTGTTTGCTACTCTGGAGTGATAAATGTCAGCTTTAAAAGTTCTCATTTCTGCTATTCTGAAGATTATGGCTGGGAAATAAATAAGAATATTGGTGGTTTCATGATGTAAACAGAAGTGTCAGTGGACATTTCAGAGCAAGTTTTGTGTGGAGCACCATTTGTGATGGTGTCTACAGAAGTGTGTGCCCATGTGTGTCACAGCTGTAGCAGGATTACAGTTCAGAGATACCTAAGGAAATCTAGGTAACTCAGTTACACGTAGTGTTTATGCACTCTTGTAACCATGAAATAAACACTCTGAATTAACCGGGTAGAGTTTTTCTCCATCTAGTTGTTTGATTCAACGTTAGAGATGTTATATAATGCTTTTGATGTCATAGATGCTAGCCTTAAAATCTACCAGATCAAGGACAGATGATGATGCAATACATTGGCTAATGAAGTATTTATGTTGTGAGAAGCAGGTATGACTACTATATTGTAGATTGTAGATTATTGTAAGCACTTTAATAGAGGGTGTTTTATAAGCACAGTAATTTAAATTGTAGCCACAGCCAATCTGTCTAATTGGATGTGATCCACACGAAGTTACAATTTATATTTTGTTAGGGAAAGTATCAGACCTTTTTATAAGAGTAACTGTAAAAGAATAACTTGGTAAAAACAAAACTCCGCTTAGTGTGTTAGAGAGCCACTAGTAGCAGATACTTGGGAAAAGATGTAAGAACATGGCTCAGAGTGAATCTGCTTGCTTTTAACGACTTGCAGCTCAGGGATTTTCCAAGTCAGAGATGGTATCTTCATATGCAAAACCTCTACCTGGATTGTTTACTTTTCATGAATTCATGCATTTTTAAATATGTATGCAAACTTTGTTGTCTGCGGCATGTAGGCGCAATGAAGTCTATGGAGGAATCCTTTTCTTGGGTAGAAAGAATCTCTTTTTGTTTGTTTTTGAATCTTTCATCTGTGAATCAGTCCCCAAACTCTTAAATCATGCACAACAGAACATTCACTCTCACCATGCCGGTCATGATGTTATAAAAGCTCCTCCACTCCTTTTCCACTCTCTTTTCCCCATTCATGCCTTTTTCAGCCTAAAAAGTCATAGTCTGCTTAGTTACTCCTCTTATAGAAGCCTTTCTATAAATTTTGTCCTTCTGTTGCCTTTCTCTATGCCCTTTCTAACCCTAGGGCACATCTGTGAATGAGAATAGGGAGAGCAGAGCCTGCAACAGCTATATCAGACATGGACATACCATGACTTCATGCGATGGCCTCCCTGTCCTGTTCCACATAAGCTTTCCATTACAAATCCAACATCTCACTCACAAAGGGTGATTATCAGTTCAAAGTTCATGACTGTGTATAATAACTTAGGGTTTGGGGAGCTTGTTGGTTTTAGGTGGGGTTGGGTTTGGTTTTATTTCTCCTCATGAGCATTACTTTACTTTTATTGGGAGTTAATTTAATCTTCAGCTTTTTCCTGATCAGTTAGCATCATGGTCCATCTGCAGTCACCTTGCATTTTATTCCCCTTAATAATGTAATATTCTTTGGAGATTTTTTTTTTTTTACTATACTATTCATTCTTTTTTCTAAATAATTTATAATATGTTGAAAAGCACCAGCCCTAGCACCAATCCCTGTGGAACTCACCAGCAAACTACATTCATTAAGTTGTTCACTGATCTCTTCCCTTTACTTCCAGTGCTTTATCCATGAGAGAATTTTTATCTTGTCCCATGGCAACTTTGTTTTCTTGAAAGCTTTTGCTCAGGTACCTTGCTGAAAGCCTGTGGGGCTTTAGCTTGTGCCTATGCTCTTGTTGTTTCCTTGTGGATTTGTGAGACTAACTTTTACTTTGCACAAATCACATTAATTACTTCAGAACATAGGATATTTATCCATTGGTCCACTAATTCTTTGCTGGTTATTCTTTATTTTGGTATCTATCAATTGCACCAGTCTAGATGTCAGTCTCACCAGGGTACAGTTCCCTGGATAGTCCCATCCCCTTTAAAAAATGTATTTGTATCATCCCTGACACTTTCCACTGTTCCGGTGCCAAAGCAATTTTAATCAAGAATTTAGATGCTTAATATTAATAGTTCAAGTGTTTCACCCTCGAGCTGCTATTGAACTCCAGGGCACATACCATCTGGCCTGGGTGATTTGTTACTATTAATTTTGTCAGTTTGTTTTATGACCCGTTCTACTGATACTGCAATCTGAGACAGATCCTCTGATGCTTTTTTGCCTAAAGAAAGATCTCAGCAGAAGAGCTTGCCTTGGCTCTGCTGGGTATAACACAGATGCAGAAAAATCATTCATCTTGTATTAGCCTTCTGAAACTGCATTAATGTGAGTTTCTTGTTAATTGGGTTTGCTTAGTCCAATCTATAAAGCCAAATTGCTTCCCCAGTGATGGAAAAGAAATGCTGGAGACTGCTGGATCTGTTTCAGACTTCAGCTTCTGAAAGCTGAAGTTCCTTTTCCCTTGCAGTTAACCACAGGAGGCAGTGTAATATGTTATCCCCTGAGTAATTTCAGGATCAGTTTTCTTGTTTGATAGTATTACTGTATGGAATTCAAGGGGCTTTATGATGACCTTTCTGTTTCTGTTTAAGTAACAAAGGGGAAAGAAAGCCCTTGTCAGCTACCTGGAAGTCTTCCCTTTATCCCTATATATCCAACAGTCAGAAACCTACTGAAACATTGTAACATTGTTCTGTGTGTGTTCCTTTTTCTTCCTTCCATCCATGAACAAATTTAAGCTTCTGCCTTTATCTTTTTGGTTGCCTAGTGTATCTACGCCTTTATAGTAAAGGCAAACAGAGACAGCAATCTGCCTTATTGCAGCTTCTGACACTAGAAAAATACCCTGAGAAACGTTCCCTTGCTGCCATCATGTGGTCCATTGGATTTTTCCCTGCAAGTATGCTTGCGCTTCTGGAAATACTGACTCTCAGCTTTCTCAAGGCAGAATCTTAGAAGTGGGCTTAAAATGGGAACAGGATCATTTACCTCCACTTCTCTGTGATCTGTTCGGAAGAAACTTATGATTCTTAATTCAATATTTTTGTTATAGTTTCTAAAGTTCTTAGTCTTTGGGTTGAAATGAACTCTTTGCTGCATGCACTTGATGTTCAGATCCTAATACTGGCTTTGGTTTTCTGTATATAGTGTATTGCTATTGTTCTGTGTAACTCTGCTTCCACTTTAAATTGACCTAAGTATGCAGTTGTGCTGCAAGGGATTTTCTCCTTTTTATCCTGTTACTGCCCACCTACTCCTCTTTTCCGCCTATGTCCCCTGTTCACTGAGACAGATCTAGGAAGCGACCTGGCTGAAAAGAAGTAATTTTCTGCTGGATCTTCATGGCAGTGCTGGTACAAGGGAAATACAAGGAAATTCAAGGCCTGCAGTTGGTGCAGAAGGCAGTCTTCCCCTACCTCTTTTCAGGCTATCAGCCCATAGCTTGGTTCTCTTACAGCAATGGCAAAACTGCTACCTAAGTGGATGCAAGAAATGAGGCCCCAAAATAGGTTAAAATGAGTAGCCAGTTTGTCAACTCAGAGTTTGCTTTGCATTTTTTCTACCATGCAATTAATCAGGCTTCTCGGAATATTCCTGTCAGTAAATTCAGTGTCTTAATAGAGGTGAATTTCTCTTAGAATATATATTCGAGAGATGACAAGAAATCTGGAGAGGGACTTTTTACAAGGGCATGTAGTGACAGGACAAGGGGGATGGCTTTAAACTGAAAGAGGGGAGGTTTAGGTTAGATATTAGAAAAAAATCTTCACTGTGGCTGGTGAGAGACTGGCACAGGTTGCCCAGAGAAGCTGTGGCTGCCCTATCCCTGACAAGTGTTCAAGGCCAGGTTGGATGGGGCTTCAGCAACCTGGTCTAGTGGAAGGTGTCTTTGCCCATGACAAGGGGGTTGGAACTGAATGAAGGTCCCTTCCAACCCAAACCATTCTATGAATCTATGATCCTTTTACGGTATTTGCATGGATGTTTGTATAGTTGCACATAATGCATTTCAGGGGTTCTTTAGAAATTGTTAAGCTTCTGTGTGGAAACTCCAGATAAAGCAATGTGGTCTCAACTTTAAATGGAAAAAAAAGTGGCTCCCCTAAACAAAAATAAAGTTTATGTGTCTGAAGGATTGTGAAAATTTACTTAAATATGGAGGCATGGAGAAAATATTAGGAAAGGTGATGAGGAAGCACCAGGTGGAGCTGGAGGAAGGACGGGACAGCACTGGTTGGAAAAAGATGTCTGAAGTGATTAATTCTTAAATCCAAATGCTGAGTGAGAACCGCACACAATGTACACTTGCTGTTTCAGTCTGTCTATTCTTGGTAACAGGACCCTGTATCCTATGTAAGAGGACCCTGCAGATAAACAAGGTTGCATCAAGGGGCCCTTAGTTCCAGGTTTTGGATTCTTTCTTCATTGGTAGGCATTCCCTTGCATGTCAGCAGCAATGAGAAAATGCCAGGTGCAAACCAGTACTGGATGGTAGTGGTAGAGTGTGTCTGTACCCTTCCAGGATTTGCATCCCCTGAGGTCTGGCTGTTAGATGTGTTTCACCACACCCCCTGCCCTTCATAGCGCAGCTGCCTTAAGGTCAGTGTGCACTGCACATCTTCAGCCTATCGGAGAAATCAATCAGTCAGCTTGTTCCTATGCTGTGAGTGTTCAGCATCCTCATTTCCCCTCGTGGTACCCTGCTGTTTTTTCAGCCTGTGGTGTCAGATTTAAAGATGCCGTAGTTGAGGTTTCTGGATTACCATTTATTTGCATATATTTGACTGTAATGTGGAAACCCTGCTTACATTTCATGTCCACTTTTTTTGTTTTGCCAGTGAGCTGGAGGCATTTGTTGAGGACCTGAAGAAGGACTCCAGTGCTTCCGGCAAGGCAGTTACACTGAAAGATGTTGAAGATGGAGCCTTTCTTTTGCGTCAAGTGGGAGAAGCTGTTGCCACCCTGAAAGGTATGTACTTCTGTTTACTTTTGGTTCTTTCCTTTTAACCACAGTGGCTGAGAACAGTTTTTTTGCCTTTGATCTGGGAGCATTAACTCACTTCCATAAAGATACAAAGTGGGAATTAAGGAGCTTATTGCATGGCCCCTGTAGAGAGAAAGGCATTCAACTATTTGACATTTACCCCATCATGCATTTGTCCCAGGGCTTTTACCATTTCCTCTTGAGCTTCACAGGTGTTATCTTTGCAGGAGAGTTCCCAACGTTGCAGAATAAAATGCGTGCAATCCTCCGGATTGAGGTAGAAGCCGTAAGGTTCCTAAAGGAAGAACCGCACAAGCTTGACAGCTTGCTGAAACGTGTGCGCAGCATGACTGATATCCTCACCATACTCAGGAGGTGAGATTTTTGTTTTGTCTTTTTCCTTCCTCAAAGCTAAAGCATTTCCTCAAGCAGTGCTAAAACAGCTTCTGGGCTTGGGTTCTCCCCCTCTTATCAGGCAATTTCCTTGTAGTATTTTATAGACTCTTTCTAGAACCCCCTCAAGGGAAATCAGACTAGTCTTTCCTGTGCTCTGTGCAGTGGTTCTGTTCTGACCAAGAGGCCCAGTCATCAAGAACTTATGATTTTCAGTCATAACTGACTCCCTCTGAACTCAAGACTTCCGGATTTGGGAAGTACCTGGATGGGGAAGCTTGCAAAGTGGCATCAGTCCCATGTGTGAGCTAATTAACTGTAGGCCTTGGCTGCAATCGAAGCTAACAGAAGTATTCCCTGAGACTGAAACATGCATCTCCAAAAATGTAAGAGTAAGAAACGAAACAGGGAAAGATTCTAAGGGGATAAAGATATCCTAAACCTTCTGAAAGAAAGAAATGTTTTTCAGTATGCATTTGAATTCATGCAAATTCTTTATTCTGTTCTTTGCAAGGTACGCATCAAAGTTGAAATATTAGATAACATTTGTGTCCACTAAAAGCCAGTGTTTAGCTATGTTTGTCAGAATATATGAGCAACAAGTGACTGCTGATTTATATGAAGCAATAGGCATTGGATTAATTTCATACTTGAAACCAGTGGATCAGGCCAAACTGTCAGCGGTGGTTGCAATTTTACTTCAATTACAAGAAAATGTAACTCATAAGCATTATTCTAAGGAATGTAGGATTGTCATTGTTTCCATATATCCTGGAACATTTGTAAAATGGATTTGCCAGTACTGGCAGATGGATAAAATGGTTTACGTAACAGGTCTTACAAGAGCCATCATTTATTTTTCCATGTGGATAAACATCTATACCCTTTCATATTAGTTTCCTTTACTTAAAAATTACTGCAGTGATTTCCTGTCTCACCCTGTTTGGAAAAAGGAAAGCAATGCAATAAGTTATGCATGTGAAAGCTTTACCAAAAGGAATTTTTTTTGCAGTGAAATTATGTATTAGGCCTCATAAAGTCTGTTTTAGTAATGGAAAAACTGATGGCATCTGTTGGCTAGCTACAATCTGAAGCTCAAGTCATTTGACAGCTAGCTGCCAGAAATAGTTGACTACATCCTCAGCTCATCCTACCGCAAACTCTCAACAGACAAGACCTTCATGAAATATCATTTGAAGGCTTTGTTTTGGCAATTGGCAGAGTGCTACCTCATGTTCTACTTTCTGTGCTAACAGGCCAGGAGCATGCTAGCTACATGCAGCATATAAATTTTAAGTCACCTGATTTCCATTATCCCTCTAAAATAACCCACTGTAACTCATGGTTTGGTCAAAACGTGCTATTACATCCATGAAGGCTTGTAAACGTTTTAAAAGGCACAAACATCGTAATTAGAGTGGCCTCTTTAAAACTCTGAGTCCCTGACTGAGAGAAAGCTGTAAAATCACACAACCGAGAGGATCAGGCAGAAAACCCACCGGTCGGATGTTTCTGATATAGGTGTTTTTCCCTTGCAAAAGTTTATTGTTAATTATTGCTCATGACTGGCCAGTCTGCTAACCATGTGTCATGCTGTTGTGCTCAATTTGGCTGGGCAGACATGTTACAGAAGGACTGCTGCGGGGTGTGGATCCATCCCAAGCCGTGCAATACTCTACTATGGAAAAGACCACTGCAGCTGAGACTCTGAAAAACCAGAAGGAGTTTAAGCATGCCCAGGCACATGCACAGCAAAACCTCACATCAGAGTCCCAGGTGTCATCAGTCAAGTCAGAAGTCATCCCCTTCTCAACAATGACGGTCCACCATGTGCAGAGCTCGCCTGTTGTCATCCATCAGTCTCAGCACTCCTCAGCACTGGTCAACCATGCCCAGGGTTCACCCACTGCAGCCAGTCACAGCGAAGGTGTGCCAGTGGATGGCCACCCCTCAGCCACCCCACCAGCTCCCCTGCAAGAGCCTGCAACAGGATCCCAGCCCACACCAACCACGCCAGCACCACAGGTCTCTGTCAATGGCACCACCATTCAAAGTCTTTTCATTGAGGAAATTCACAATGCAAGTACCAGAAACCGAGCTGTGTCAATTGAGGTATGGTGTCTTCCACTCAAACAGTTGTCCTCTCTTTGGGTCTGAGCTCCCAGTCTCCTTCGTGAGACTGCAGGTGGGATTTTTAAAATGCTTTCTGGAGACCTAAATGGTTAACTCCTGACTACACCGTGCACTTCTGAAGATACCCTGTGATCTTAAATGCAACAGGATAGTAACATGCAATCAAAATGAGTAACGGTGGTTTTTAACTAACCTTCATGAAAAGAATTAGAAAATAAAAATCTTTTTTAGAATACGTTATTTCTGGCAACACTTGCATCCGTGGATTTCATTCATTCTTTAAATCTTCATATCCCTCATTATGGACAGGCTAAAATGGAAGAGTGTAAAGTTCCAGTGACTTCACACACAGAGATATTCAGAAAATCCACAAATGAACTCTCATGTCTTATTACAGACATGCACTTTAATCACCAGTGTGACACAGTAAGAGAGTGACCCAGATTTAAATATTGCCTTTGTTCCTTTAGTGAGCAGTGGCCCCTCTCAGTCATGGGTCTGTGCCGTCTCTAGCGTAACGGAAGTCAGAACCAGAGTACAATTAGTGTTAATTCCTCTAGTTGCTGACTATAACTGTAAGATTCGGCCCATATTGACCTAGAATGTTTCCATGTGGATTTTTTATTCCTTTTTAAAATAAGTGATCACAACAGGAATCAGAGAAATAAAGAGATGTTTTACTATTCTTTGTCTAGAAAGCTGAAAAGAAATGGGAAGAGAAAAGACAAAATCTCGATCACTATAATGGAAAGGAATTTGAAAAGCTCTTGGAAGAGGCCCAAGCCAATATAATGAAGTCAATTCCTGACCTGGAGATGCCTCCACAGCCAGCAGCCCTGCCAAAAGGGGATGCATTGGAAAAGCTAGATGTCTCAGGTAAGGTTTGCTAGAATAAACTGCACTAAAGAACTGCATATCTGGAAAGATGTTATATTTTTCCCACTTTCTAGAATGGTTTCAGTTTACAGATTTCTGTGTTCTTGACTGTAGCTGTGAGTATGTTTCTGAGGAATAAGGCAGGTCCCATGGACAGGATGCAGTGATTTTACCAATGCCAGTGTGTGTAACCAGCTGAAGACAGATTTCTCCATATTGCAACTGAGAGAGAATTTGTCCTCTGGAGATGAAGACTCCTCATTAGCAGGAGAGTAAGAGTCCCTTTTGCTTTTGACAGAGGTACTATACTATATCTAATGTACTGTGTTCAGTTATGCACTGAAAAGTTTAGCATTACAGAGAGCTCTGGAAAGAGCCACAAAAAAATTGAGCACAGATGATCACATCAGAAACCTAAAAACCTCTTTTTATAGACAGATTTGTTATCAAAAGAAGATCAAGCCTGAGGTTTCTGAGGGTAAGGAGGCCTTATAACTTTGCAGAAAATGGTCCAAGTTCCAGCAACTGAAAGCTGAAGCTAGAAAAAGCCACATTAAAAGTTAGCTGTCAAATTTTAACATTCAGAGTAACTAATCACTAAAGTTCAATTATGAACATATGGGATTCTCTGCCACTTCAGATCTTTAAGCAATACTGTGTTCCTTTCTGAACGGCTGCTCAGGCACAAGCTATGTTCATGAATCAAGACCTGCTTATAGAAGTCTTTGAACTTTTGAAAAACTTTGGAAAATCAGACTTTGACCTTAATGATCCTTGCTAACTTCATAGTCTTAAACTATAAATACAACCAATGTTTTCAGTGGGTTCCTCAGAGGTCTGAAAATGACTGTGATGCTGCATAGCAGAGTTCTCTTGAGGAAGTGGATAGATATGTAGGAATGAATGAGAGCGACATTCACAGTAAGCATTCTGGCTCTTCACAGATACACTGACTTTCAAGTTGAATGTGAGTCAGGCTGTGACCCTGTAGCAAAAACCAAGCAAACATAATGAATGGGAATATCTACAAAACACATGGATCTGCTCTGAAGTGGTGAGCTCTTCCATAGAAATTCCCAGACTCTTATGTTTTGGACTTCAAGGAAAACTGAACAGGAGGGAGTCAAGAGGACAGCGATGATGACCAGAGCTCTAAAAAAACCATCATTTCTGGAGAACAAAAAAGAAAGAACCAGTTTTGTTTAGCATGAGGAAGCAAAGGCTGAGAAATTAAAAAGCTATCTCTGAATACATAAGAATCTCCTTAAAAAGGAAAGACTAACTTGCATTGTGTGGGTAGAACAATAGAAGTTAGGAATTGCAATGAGGAAGGCCACTTTCTGCAGTCTGTGGGTACTTCCCCAGGATTCCCAGTTGATATTAAGGGGGATATCCCAACCTCCTCCTTTTCATAACCATTATGGACCTTTTATTCCTTTATTCCTCTATACCTGCTTGTACTATTTGCATCCCCACTGCTTTGGCGGCAAGCTCCCCATCTTGTGTAGGAGCATTTTTTCATCTATTTTAAACTGATCTCATACCAGCTTCATTGAGCTCCCCAGGGTTCTAATATTCTGCAGTTTGGCAAACAACAGCTTTGCATTCCCTTTATAAAATCGTGAAGGCAATGAATAACCTTGATCATATCCTGGAGGTCTCAGCCTGCCCCACAGGCTCCAGGCTTCCAACTTGCAGCCTTTCTGGTCCCTCCCTCTATGCCAGTTGCTCCCTTCCTTGGCTAGTTTCAGTTGCCCTTCTCTAACTCCCCTGTGTCCTTCTGGAGCTGTGAAGGCCAGGGCTGCATGCTGCAGCCAAGGCGTTGGCAAGCCGAAGTTGTAAATAGCTGAAAAACAAAGCCCTGGGGCTTGTGTACAGAAATTCATGTAAGGTTTTGTCCAGATCCAGCATTTTGGTCTGGGCGCATCTTTGACATTGGCAAGTTGTGGCCCCTTGGATGTTTCACAACAGGCATATTAAAAAGAAATCTCTATTGAACCTCGTAAAATAACTGGAGTTCTGGCAGTGTTCAGTCAGGTTACTGCCTATCGATCAACACAGTTGTCTTCTATAATGTGTGTGTGGCATAAAAAGTGACTGAAAATGCATACCCCATGGGTGCAGCGAGCTGTGACATCTTAAAAAGTGCAGAGCACAGTAACAGAGAAGTTTGGTAACCGATGTAGTTAACTAATCCACTTCTAGAATACACACAGTGGCACAGTGTGTAGCCAGCAGATTTAAGGAGAAATCTGATGAGATTCAGACATTTGCCTTCTGTTGTGCATAATGAACCCTGTAATAGTAACGTAAATAAGGGAACGGCAAAACTTTCCTTTAATATCTTACTAAATTTCTCACATGCCACCCAACTCTTCTGTGGTTCAAGATAAATTTGCAGTGTTAGTGTGCTGTAGACTAGAAGACTCAGCAACTTAAGGAAGGAAAGACCACCTTTGTACTCATACAGTGTGTAAGACATTTTGGCCATAAATTAGCGAAGTAAGTCCTCTGTTGCCTTCACTGCAGAACCCAGGTAGATCACATTGCAGAATATGTTGTCTCAGCCATTCTCCAAACAGAACCCCATTAAGAAACTTCTTTTTCCCCTGCAAAGAACAAAACAATGTAAAATTACACACTTTGCACAATTTTGCAGATGATTCTGTAAATACTTATTTAATGTCTTTACTTCAATTCACCTTTTTATCAGGGTTATTGAGTGAAAAATATGGGGACTCTCTCTGGCATACACATTCGAAACTGGGCTCCTTCATCTGCCCTTGTGCCTTCATATGTGAGAATGCTCTGATTTTGCACATGCTGAGTGATCAGTAACTTCCATGAAAGACAGTTTGCTTCTCTGACTGCAAAGGCTGCCTCAAGGCAGGCGTTATTATTTTGAGATCTTTTAAAGATGTGATAGATTCTTTTTGTGCAAGTAGAAATTTGTATGCTTGGAGAAATTAATTCCAGTCTGCCTGTGCCTGTTGAAGAATGCTTCAGCTCAGTGTTGAAGAATGTTTCGGTTCAGTGGAACAGCTGGCAATGAGCAATTCCCATTTTGTTCACAGAAGTGCTTAGCCCTTTGGCACCAAAGAAGGTTCCATGAAGTAACTTTTTTGTTCTTGGGTAGTCTTGGACTCAGTAAGTGTACGTGTCCATTTACTCCTCCCTCTTTAAATATGCTACAAGAACCCAACCATAAGAAAAAATGCATTCGAATGAGGTTTTTTCCTGAAGTTTTTTTCTCCCAAGCTTTTTGGGGTTTGGTTTGGTTTTTGGTTCCTTCCCATTTAGATTGGGAAAATGTAATTGTTTAGTAAAGAAAACAGAAATCCAGCTTTGAAGTTTTGTCTTGCCCAGTGTCATTGTATTGGCTGTGAGCAAACCCCATCGCAGCCTCTCCTTAATGACTCCATCTAGAGGATGTGAGGGGGATTAGTCTTTGATACCCTGTGTTCCTGCCACACTCACGAAAAATTCCTCTTGTCCGTGTTTCTCCGTTTTGTTTCCCCTTTTGAAGATGGACATGGATGAATGTCTCACAGATGTTAAAGAGATGGCAGGAATCACTCTCTCTTTGTGGCCTCCATGTCTCTCATACAGACTTGTGCTTAGTAAGTGTGAGAAAAACTTTATGAGTTGAGCCCATTCAAATGAGTAAGGATTTGCCCAGGGCCTACATCACAGTCTGCTACACACAATCTTAGAGAATTAGTCTGATTTTACAGCAGCAGATATTGCCTTGGGCTGGTAGAAGTGTATTTGATGCTACAAAAAATGGAGTGGTGTGTATAGACCAAAGTGACCTAATGTAAAGTACACCTGGAATTTCACTCATCTTGCAGTCCTGCAAGTGAGTGCCAGATAACCAGAGAAGGAGATAATACAACAGAGCATTTCTTTAAGCTTAAGCAGCTTTAAAGACCATTTGAGCTAAGAAGGGAGCAAAGATGAAGCTGGGTCAGACAAGGGCTCCATCCAGCCCCAGGGGCCAGCCGGTGTATTTAGGAAACCTGACGCAGCCCCAGGAGTGGATAGTTATGCAATAACTTGCCCAGAGGAACACTTAGCGCTGAACAGCTGGGTAATCACAAAAGCAGGAGGTTTTATGGCTCTGGATTATATTCATTCCAGCTGTTTATGTAACACTGAGTAGCTGCAGAAAGCTCCTTCTCTTGCTCTTGAAAACAAACATTGTAAACAGCAGTGTGAAAACAGTGTCTGTTTCCATGTGTGATGCGTGGCCTGAGACCAGAAGTACAAAAGGACAGGTCACAAGCAGGGTAATGCTGCTTCTGGTAAAAATGCCATCCAGTGACATTGGGAAAAGGAAGTGGCAGCTGGATGGGAAGTATCGTGTGTGTGCAGGGAGGTGACAGTTTGAGAAACTGGTGTTCCCTGGGAAGACTCTCCTCAGAAAGCAAGGGCTGGTTCTGCTCAGCTGTTGTATTTGGGATTTGAATCTTCACAGGCTATTATAATTCAAAGGCAAAACTGTGCATTCCTGGAATAGTTAGTAGTAAGTAAAGTGAAAATAAATGCTGTCTTAGGAGAGGAGAAAGTGCAGTTGCCCCTGGTGTTCCCCTGCCCTGCTCTGGGGCAAGAGAACTATGAACTTCAGAGGTGGCATCTCTATAGCAGTGTTCACATTTTCCCTTTCAGCCTTTGTCTGAACTTAGCTAGTTTTGTCCAGCTATAGGATGGACAAAACTCCTCAGCTCCTCTCTTAGCAGTTAGCTGTCAGCACCTCCCAGGCAGAGCAGAAGTGTGTGCTGGGTGCTTCAGAATTGCTGACAATGAGCAGCCTCCACATTTGGTGTCTAGGTTTGTTGCCATGCTTTCAAAGGAGACTGTGAAGCACTATTTGTAACCAAGTACCCAGCTGGACCTGTAATTCTCATACTTCTTTGCAAGGGATTGATTTACAACTGTGTGCTCAGCTATCACACTTTTACACCGAGGGCTGAAATTGAGCCGCAAGGGTATAGAAGACAGTTTTGCTGAAGTTTTCTGGGTGAAGTGACCCGTTTCGTTGTACAAGTGCAGCACTGTTCACTTTCACTTGAAGCAGTTCCACTTGAAGCCAAAATGTGTTTCTATTCATATATATTCAGAATCTGGAGCCTTTAAGACATTTTTCTCCTTTCCAGTGGAGGCAGGGATGCGAATACTCCCCCCTTCCTTTATCTGTGCTCACCTTGTGCTGCTGTGTTTACTTGCAGAAGACGTTCCCGATGGAGAACAGGATAATGACAGGCTGACCAAGTCTCCACCTCCTCCACCTCCACGGCGCAGTTACCTGCCAGGGTCAGGACTAACCACAACAAGATCAGGAGATGTCATCTATGCACCCAGAAAAGAAGCTGCTGCTGGCAAGGTTTGATGATTCAGACTCTAGGCAATCACGCTGTTGATGAGTGCCTGGCACAGAGACACATTCCCAGGCTTGGGCTGTGTCTGCAAACCACAAAATAAGTTGAGACAGAGCTTACATCCTGGAGAGATACTGAAACTGCTTACCAGGAAAAACTGCTGTTAGGCCAAATGAACAAGTAAGGTTTGATCCGTTCTGTTTACAGGAGTCTTGCTGCTCGTATCTCCTAGCAGGGTAGAAGGCAAGCCACAGGCTGCTTTCATTTGGAGCGGTAAGAAGATTAAAAACAAAAAAAGCATGCCTTATACAGATGGGGAAAATCAGCTCAGGTTTGAGAGTGTTTTAACAGAAATGCTGCGAATTTGTTTCTGTGGGCTTCCTTTCCCCATCTGTTCTGTTGTCAGAACGAAGCAGAGGGAAGTCCAGGTTAGGAAGCCTTTTAATCTGTGAACATCCTATTCCATCAGCAATACCGGTTGCTTTTGAACTGATGAAGTAGCAGTCTTCTTAAAAAGGAAGAGGGACCTTGCAATGAGTGAATTGCAGTAGTGTTGAATTTCCTGCATTTGCTTGCATTAGGAGGGCTCAAGCCTGTTGTCTGTCTGTGCTTTCTCATCCCCTTGTAGGAATGCAGTGAAGACGTTGGGCAAATAGCACAACCCAAAGCTCCCAAAGAGGATCAGGCATTGTCTCGGAGCACAGGGCATGCTGTAGCATCAGCTGCAAAAGATGAAGAGGAAGAAGAAGGAGATAAAATAATGGCAGAATTACAGGTATGCCTTCTGGGCTGCACAGAGAATCACAGAGAATGGTTTGGGTTGGAAAGGACATTAAGGATCACCTATTTCCAATGCTCCCGCCATGGAGGCAGGAAGACATGAAATCATTTGTACCTATTATCACTTCAAGGCCTCAGCACAATTTGTAGCTCAGAACATGAAGGAAACCAGGTCTGCCAGTTCCATGTGATCCCACTTTATTGCACTGGGAAATGGACATTCTGTAAGCACCCCCCAAATTTTGTTCAAGAGGTCTGGAGCTGAGAGAGTGGTCAAGAATGCAGTGGTTGCCACTGCAGAATCTTACACACATAGGTAGGACATTAAAATATTGGTGTGTATCTATCATCTGGTGTGGCTGTCCCTGGCCTAGCATTTCTTCCTTCATGCCAGGTGTTGAGAGCCCGTCATTTCTGTTAACATTGGTGTGAACAGAGAATATGGGGTCTTCTCCTGGAGGGCTGTGCTCACTTGCTCTGTGCTAATGGTCCAACATTTCCCAAAGTGTTTGAACACTGAATCATTTGCTGTTGTGTAACTGGTACATTATTCTGCCAGTGGCATAAAAGTAGTGTTTTCTTGCTGGTCCTTCGCTTGATAGCGCATAGGCTGATTTAGTTCAGTGATGACGATGCTGCAGTAAAAGCCAACTATTTTGCCTGCCATTAGAGAGCTCCAGCTTCCCAGGGGCACCCTCTGCCCTCTACCTTGCCCATATGAGGAAAGGAGATGTGGGTCAGCTTAACTGGCTATAATTTCTGATGCTGGGGTGTTTCAGAGCATTGTCACGATATGAGATGATTCCTGCTGTCCACCTTCCAAAAGGAGAGCTTGGTGCTGCCTAGGGAGCATGTGCAGCACAGGAGACATGGATATTAGGCACTTGTGACTGTTACATGTGGTGGATGCCCCTTTACTCAGCTCTCAGCCATGGGTCCTTCAAGTAGCTGGGTTTGCAGGGAGCAAGAGCAGCACTTGACCCTTATCCCCCATTTGTATATTAATAGCTAGAGCAACAGGAGAGCTGGGGACAAGAAAACTGCCACATCCTCTCCTGTCTCTCAGAAAGCAACCTGGCTGCCTTGCAACTGGTGACAGTGAAGTGGAGGTTAAGGTCTGGACAGCAGGGGCTGAGCGGAGCTAAGGTAGCTCAGTACGGAATGAGCCACGCTATTTTTGGAGACAAGCAATGCTCTTTTTAAACCAGTACCAAAATACTGGGTATGATTTAGAAGGTTGATGGAGTACCATCTTTTAGAAAGGGCAAACTACTTGATCCAGGAGCAAAAGGCTCATTAGTCTGATACCAGTCACAGGCAGGATAATGGAAAATCAGGTATGGGATTCCATCAATGGAGAACTGAAGGACAGGTGTGAATAGTTACGCTCTTAAACACAATATAAGCAAACACAGATCTGTCAAAGCAAACAACACTCTCTGATCAGGCAACAGGTTTGACTGCCTAAAGTGAATTGTATCCCTATAAACATTTTTTGTAAGTAAGTCATTCATTTAATCAAATATCATACAACATTCTGATAAAAATCTGGTATCGCAGAGTATAAATAACCCAAAACTTATCATAGGACAATTGAGAGCTGTCTGACTCTGAAAACGCTGCCCTTGGTGCAGGTATTTAGTCAGGTCCCATAGGAATCAGCTACAGGCCCAATGTCACTGTATTTTCATCAACAGCCTGGAAATAAGTTTCAAATCCTTACTGTTTATATCAATTTAATTCAAACTAGTAAAGTATGAAAGCAGGGAGATGATAGCCATTACTTAATGGTAATAATACATTCACTGAAATACAAAGTCCACATGAATAAACAACAAAATACAGGCCAGACCACAACTGCATGTCTTGGAAAGAAATAGGAGTTGCAGTAACAAGTTATTGTCTGCTTTGGGTTAGGTGTGAGAACAGGGAGTGTTTTTATCTCTGATTACAGGATCAGTGAGATCAGCACTGGGCTACTGCATCCATGACTAAGTATGCATGCATCTCCCATTTGAAAAGGCTGTTAAGAATGTGAAAGTTCAGAAGACACTTGAATAAAATGTGGACATACCTTCATGGGAAGTACCTCTTTAATCTAGCAGAAAAGGACTTAATAATAATCAGTAATCAGTTGCTGTAGTGTAAACTGTATTTGGACACTGTTGCAGATATTGCGGAGTAAAGGTGACAAATGAACAAATTACTAAGGGAAATAGTGTATTCTTTGTCACTTAAAGTCTAAAGGACTTTAAGGATGCCTTTGGAATGTCTAACTAGAAACACATCACTGGTCTCACACATGGCTAAGCTGCAGAAAGTCTGTACCTTACCATGAGGGTGGTGAGGCACTGGAGCAGCTTGCCCAAAGTGATAAATGCTCCATCCTTGGCAGTGTTCAGGGCCAGGTTGGACAGAGCCTTGAGAGACATGGTCTAGGGTGAGGTGTCCCTGCCCAAGGCAGGGGGGTTGGAACTAGATGATCTTAAGGTCCTTTCCAGCCCAAACCAGTCTATGGTTCTATGATCTTGTATTAAGAGGAGCGAGAGTACTTTTTCTCATAGTTCCCTATCATCTTAGGTACTCTGGTCTACAAGCGTATATAAATGTATGTAATGGAAAAGCAGAAGGAACTACACCCTGATTTTTGCACAGTATTTTTTTCATGATTGTTCCTTTTCTGGTTTTTGCATAAATATGCAATATATATGAGTATAATACTTAAAGAACAGGCCTGATTCTAATCTGTAATCAGGGCTATTAATTTAATGAGAGTTGCCAGGAATTAAATCATTTCCATAATACATGGTATAAGAATATGATCATCTTGCATGTCACAGTGTGTTTGACTCCTGCAAACACTCCTCCCCCACTCCTCTGGCTGGCAGAGGGGTCCTGCCTGTACATCTCACCAAAGGCAGACCATGCCATTACAGGCCTGCAGAAATGCCAGTGATGCACACTTGCAGCCAGCTGTACACACTGGTGGCACTAGTAGTTCTCCTCTGGATGTGGGAGCCACTTGGTTAGAGAAACCCAAAAGAAATGGAATGAAGATAGCAAGATGAAGGGATGAAAAGCCCATGCTGTGCCCTGGGGTACCATGGTCCACAAGCCCACATGCTGGGACTGTCAGCATCTGGCGTGTTACTGAAGACTGTGACAAAGACATGTGTGTCCAGGTCAAAGGCAGTTTGTGTGAGGATAAGTGGAGTTATATAGCTCTTCCATGATTATCAGCTACTAGGCAGCAGGTATTGTCACAAGTCCAGAGTCTGGATAAGTTTGTATCACCTCTGTATGAGGTGCTCATCTCCCTGCAGGGAGCATTGAGGTCAATGTGTTGAGTTAAAGTGCAACCTTGGCAGACTGGCAGGGATGCCCTGTTTCTCTTAGTCTGATACTCTAAAATCTCTATTATTTCATGAGCTTGTGGATAGTATTATTGAGCTGTGAATGTTAAAAATAATTGCTCTCTTTGTAGTTGGTCATCTCCAGAGATTCCTGTGTAAAAGCTCTTGGTCTCCTGATAACCTGCAGTATTTATTTCCTAGGCTTTCCAGAAGTGCTCTTTTATGGATGTAAACTCAAACAGTCATGCTGAACAGTCCAGAAATGATACACATGTTAAAGACATAAGGCCTGGGAGTTTAATGCATCACAAGGAAAAGAAGGTAACAAGTGGCATTTGTAAACATGCCACCCGGTCTTGGCATAACCTTCTTTCCTTCGAAACTAATCTTATATCTTGTGTCCTATTCTCTCTAACCCCACCCACCACTGCCCAGTGGTTTTTCTTCCTTTTATCTCAGTATGGCTCAGAAACACCCATATGGAACATTATATCAGTCTGCATTATGTGTCTCATCAGCAATTGTACAATGGTTGCATGAAGTTATATGATGCTGTGAAATCACAATTAAAAGAGGGTACATCAGTTTCTGCCAAAGAGATGCTCATACGCCTTAGAACATCCTTCCAGTGCTGTTCTGACAATGGATGATGAAGCATCTCTCTTAAGGCATGTTCTTGTCTTGAGGAGAATTACTGGTTCCTCTCAGTCTCAAGAGCCACTTTAGACAACTTCTGTTTTATTTTGTTTTATTTGTTGGTCCCATAAATAGAGAAATCACATTCAGTTTGTTGGAAGACAGAGTCAAGGTGAATGGGCTGAATTTGCCTTCACTCTAAAGGTTAATGCCCAATATTCACTCTTCAGTCGTGGGACTTAAAAGAGTTGCCACATGTCTGGGGCTAGAGCCAAGTTGGGGTGAATTTCACAGCTGTGTCTGGACTAGAGTTACCAGTTGAGTTGACGGATTGGTCAGCCAATGTGCAGGATGAAGAAAATGACAGATGTTTCTGTCTTTGCAGACCTCTTTTTTAAAGTTTAAGAATAATGAATGGAATCACTGCTGGGTTTAGGCGGCCATGCAGGCACAACATTATAATTTTTTAGGCATTTTGTGTGTGTTTGCAGATTGGAAATAGCAGCAAAACCTTCTCTGATGTAGCATCATGAGTAGCTTCCCACGAATTTTATAGGAGACATTGCACTTCAATTTCATTGAAGAGAAGAGAAGGTGTGACAGGGAGAGAGCAAATGGCTTTGCCAGGTCTCCAAGGCAGAGAAAACCCCAGCTGCCCTAACCACAGTGAGCTGCATCTGCATAGGGCACTGCAGCTGTAAAGCACAAGGTGACACCTAGATGGTGGTGTCTGGTCTATTTTTAGCGTCCAAATCCATATCTCTGCCAGAAGGAACAGCTGCCAGGCCAGGGCATTGCACACAGGGAGTTGGCTTGGAGCTGCCCAAGCAGCAGCTTTGGTCTAAAGCTGTAAACACCCAGCTGGGAGAGGGTGCAGCTTCAAGGGTGTGAGTAAAAGGGAGAAAATTGCTTTGTTGTGGAGTGTTTAACAAACACTCCATGTGTTATGGAAGGCAGAAAAGTGTGAGTATGTGTCTCTATTCGTCCTCATTACCACTGCTGTCAGAATGAGAAGATCAGACTGTTTCACCAAAACCTGGGTCACTGCTCAGGACGCTGCAGCACAAATGTTTCTTTGAAAGGTGCTGCCAAGTGATTGTCATAAACTGCTATTTCTGTGACTAACACAGAGTACAGGAAACTAAGGTTAATGATGGGATCTGTTTTTGTCATCTGACATGACGGAGTGTTTGTTGCCTTTATGGTCATGATAAACTCATACAGGAAATGGATTTTGTCGTGGTTTTATTTTCTTTAGTAGGATGGCAGCAGTTGCTAAAATAAGCCATGCTGTACAATGATCCTACGTGATGGGGCACTGGTGCTTGGACAAAAAACTGGCTAAAAAAGATACAGAGCAATGGGAACTCAGTCACTGAGTGACCATATCCACAGGCAGCAAGTGTCATTAAATGTCCTGGCCTAATTCTGGGAGCTTGGACATGGAACAGGACTGGGAGTTGTTTGTTTACCACTTTGCAAGTCTGGGCCTGAGGTGATCACAAGCCCTGGTGTTTTGCTCTGATCCCAGCTCTCAGCATGAAGTGCAGACAGCGTCTGCCTGCCCACTGATGCCTCACTGCTTGTGGCTGGTCTGTGTGATGGCTCCTCCTTATTTAGAAATACGAGGGATGTTAAGGTATCTGGAGCAGCTGCACAGCTGTGTTACTGCTACTGTAAGCCTTTGTAGAGATGAAGCGTGACTCTGGTCTATTGCTGACTTTCTTGCTCCTGCATTTTGATTGTGTGTAAAGTTTTCCTGTGTAAAATCCTCAGACATCATATAAGAAAAGACCACACAAGGTGTAGAAACTCTGCTTTGTGAACCTTTGTATGTGTGGGGAGTGCATGCACCAGCCAACCTGTGGATTTCTGTACTGTCACTCATTTATCTCAGCTGGGAGAGTGACTCTCCTAACTGATCTTCTGCATGTCTCACTGCTCATATAAGTATATCCTGTGTGTTACAAGTTTCAAGCAATGTCAGCAGTGATACTTCTGGCTTATGCCTTCGTGCACTCCAGGCTGGATTCATTTCCTTTTTGGTGAGCCGTCTTTTGACTGTGGTTTTCTGTCTTGCTTATACATACATAGGCATGGTGTCTCTTCATGTCATTCCCTCATCCTGATGATGACTTAACAAGCTAAGGCCCAAAGAAAAGCCTGGTATTATGAAACATCATCTCCAGGGGACATCATTTTGGGAATATACTACTTTTGAGCTAGTGGATGGCTGCTCTGTGCGATGTTTGGAGCTGCTTCTATAAATGAATGTAGCTCAGTGTTCCATTCTGCACTTCCACAGGTGCTGGAGGGTGCCACTAGTAGCTTTGAAGGAGTACTTTAAAGCTGCAGCAAGGATTTGCGAGTGCGCAGACTGCGATGCTATTTGTTAACTGTGACGGAGCACTGCTGCTCAGGTGTGAGCAACGTTAGAAGCAGCAAAGTGTTGAACTTGACAATCTGCTTGTGCCAGTACACAGCTTCCTTTCAAGGCCAGCCAGACTCTTGTATTTGGCTCTCTGTTGAGCTAGCCAGCTGCAGGGCCCTGCTGTCAGGGCTTCCACATCAGCCTCCCCTTGATGTGTCCCAGCAGAACTCAATCAGATGCTGTGAATCTTTCCAACTTCAGTCTTACACAAAGTAGGGATATGGGGGTTTTTAGGTGGAAAGTGAACAGATCAAGGGAGCTCTGTGCTGGAAATAAAGTAATGAGTGTGCTTTCGCGTATTCTGGAGGCCTTGTTTAACACAGAAGCCCTAGGTAACAACCCGTGCTGGCCACACACATAGCACAGAGCAGTAATTTCACAAGCTATTCTGCCAGAATCTGGAATTTTGCCCCAAAGACAGGCAGGAATCGGGTGACAGCTTCAGCCCTGCCTCTGCAGCAGTACACAGAGTGGTGAGTTCATGAGGTCTGCGCTTCCCCTCAGAATACGGTGATTGATTTTGGGGGAAAATAAAAAGGTCCTGTAAAGGTGACAGCCCTGAATAACTGAGTAATCCGACTTTCCCCCTTAGGTGTATGGGGCTACAACAGGATCTCCCACAGATAGTGACCATCCTAAAGAGAAGAGGGAAGGGAAAACTGAAGAAGAATTGGGTTCTGATTCATCCAGCACAGATGACAGTAAAATTGGCTTTTCAATGAATGACAGTCCTACATTTAGCAAGGGTTTGTTTGTAGACAGTAGAGACTATTCTAAGAAAACCCTTCAGAACATGAACACAAGCCTGTCTGGCGTCACTTTGCCAGAGGATGACAAACGAAGAGGGGCTCAAGATATTTTAGGCTCCCATTTCCCAGCTGTTGAAACTGGAAAACAAAAGCCAAGCTACAGACTCCCACAAGATGCTCACCAGGACCTGGTGCAGGGTGAAGCCTTGCAGACCATGGGCAAGTATATCCCCATCAGCAGTGTTGCCCCTCTCATGAGGCACACGCAGGAGGCTCCGGGGCCTCAACCTTCCTCGCAGGAGCAAGAAGCTTCTGCAGTCAGCTACAATCAGGTTATGCTAAGACCCAAAGTGTGCAGGAGTAACAGTGTGAGCAGCACTGAAGAGGCAGACTCTCCTCCGGCCAGCTCTCCGAGTGAAGACAACCCACCCACAGAAAACATCGCCTTCATGATTACCAGAACGGCCGTCCAGGTCCTGTCGAGCGGGGAAGTTCACGACATAGTCAGCCGGAAAGGGGGAGATGTGCAGACAGTGAACATTGATGCAAGGAAGGACGCGGTGTCGGAGAAGGGTACCCCAGAAAGCACAGACAGTGAAGAGCCAGTGGTGTGTCTGGACAAAAAACCCGTCATCATCATTTTTGATGAACCGATGGATATTAGGTCAGCGTACAAGAGGCTTTCTACAATCTTTGAGGAGTGCGATGAGGAACTGGAGAAAATGATGACAGATGAAAAGATAGAAGAGGAAGAGGAGGAAGAAAATGAAGCACATGAAATCTCTGAGGGCCAGAAGGAAGAGCCACCAGTAGTTAATGACAGAAAAGCCATCGCAGAGCACTCAGCAGCTCCTGGTCTCAATGAGCAGTGTGTGTTTAACCTTCAGTCTTCCTCCGACTCCATGGAAACCAAACCTCCTGGAGAGGAGGAAAGCACAAAGACAAATTTCAACAAATACCGCCAGATCTATGGGCTAAGCACAGATGCCAGCTCAGACTCTGCCGACCACTTTGGGAGCAGGCAGGATTCCAAGAAAAAGTTTAAGTTCAAATTCCCTAAAAAGCAGCTGGCTGCTCTAACACAGGCGATACGAACAGGAACCAAGACTGGCAAGAAGACCTTGCAGGTTGTGGTCTATGAAGAGGAGGAGGAAGATGGGACCTTGAAGCAGCACAAGGAAGCAAAGAGATTTGAAATCACCAGGTCTCAGAGCGAGGACGGTGACAAGAGTCCTTCCGGGAAGCATGAGGGACCCCTGGGAGCTGCAGTGTCCCTGTCTAGAACGGATGAAATTCGCCAGAGCACATACCGAACACTAGACAGCCTTGAGCAGACCATAAAGCAGCTGGAAAACACCATCAGTGAAATGAGTCCAAAATCTATCCCTGAAAGCACATTCAGCTCAGAGGGAAGCACTGTCCCCTTCTCTGCCCAGATAGTACCTGAGACCCCACCCCGAGAGCTTGTAGTGCTGGATGAGAGCCTTGCTGGCGTAGAGCCCCCTCCGTCAATCCCAACCACTGCACGTAAGGTACCTTAGTCCGAGAAATCAAACCTCCAGCTGCTTTCTAAAATCTGCAATAATCACCATTAAACACGAGGGTCTTGTGATTCGTTTGCTTCCTTTCAGGTGGCTTGTTTGGGCTCCCCACGAGGTGTCTAACAGCTAATAGACCATTGGTTTGGTTGGTTGGTTTTATTCTGTTGGTTTTAATCTTTGCTGCTGATTGGTGATGGGCAAATGCCGGGGAGCTGGGCCAAATAATCCGCTGTGTGAAATGACAAGCGTCACTGACACGAAATCCAGGCTGATCAGTAGCTGAGCAGTTTTCTCCGTTTGATTCTGGGAATTAACACCTGCGGTGTGAAGCTCCTGAACTTTCCCTGCATGTAGTACTGTGGCTTTGTTTTTGGCGCATGGTGTGCAGTCTCCTCCTCAAGCACACAGGTTCTGATCACTCCTTCTCCTTTGTCTCCCCTCTCTGCCCCTCCACTTGTTTCCACAGGGCTCCAGCGCTGCCTCCCAGACAAGCCGGATGCCGGTCCCTATGGCTTCAAAAAGTAGGCAAGGAAGCATGGAGAAAGCAGGCAAACAGCACAAGCTGCAGGACCCACGCCAATACAGACAGGTAGTTTTACCCTAAACCCGTGTTTGGATGGACATTTGGTGGTGTTTGTTTATTTAAAACCTCCAGTAACTGACTGAGATTATACCAAATATCGGATGCCTGACTTTCGAGTGAGGTCTAACTGGACGTCCTGGATCCTGGGGGCATGACAGTATCTACTGATCTTTTCACCATGCTTGCGCATGCATGTCTGCAATAAAACACCTGCTGCTCTTTTGTTTTCTCTTTTTTGGTTTGTTTCTCTTTTGGTTTGGTTTTAAACTGTGGTATTCATCTGTAATTTTAAGATGTCAACTACCTGTTTACTATCCCTTTGGTCAATGCGGCGGTTCCTTAGGAGAGCTGGGAATGCTTCTATTCAAGAGAGTGTTTACAGGAGGCCTTGGACACTAACCCATTGGTGTAATAGGTGGCAGTAGATGCACATTAACCCTCCGGCCGGACATGTCTCTTCACATGTCAGTAACGCAGAAGCATGGCCAATGTAGTGACCGGTCTATAACCCATAGATTGCACCTTCTCACAAACGCTTTGTTGTCTCTTTTTCTATGCACTCCTCGTTGGGCACTTTGGGTTTTCTACCAGGTCCAGTCCATGACAGCAAGACTTAGCTCAGGCCTTGAACTGTTAATTCTTACTCTCTGTAGGGCTATTTCCCCAGGTCCTGTTGGTTTATCATGTTACTGGCTTTCTGACAAACTGTCTCCTGCCGTCTTTATTTGCAGGCTAATGGAAGTGCTAAGAAATCTGGTGGGGACTATAAGGCTACTTCCCCTACCCTACCTGCTTCTAAGATCCCAGCCTTTTCTCCCACTTCTGGGAAAAGCAGCTCAGCACCTGCTTCTAGCGGTGACAGCTCTAACCCTCTTAATCCACCCACTAAAACCTCCATTCCTTCCTCTAACCTTCTCGGTCCTCAGACAGGTCGCATAACCTACTCTACCTCCCTCATCCCCTCCGTCTCTAACGGCTCCTCCAAGTTCCAGAGCCCCACTTACCCAGGGAAAGCTCACCATCCCTCGTTCTCACTACAGACTCAGAACGGCCGGGCTCCCCCTCCTTCCTCCTCTACCTCCCCCCCCTCCTCTACCTCTCTCACTTCCCTCAACCAAGGTATGAAGAGCATCAGGACAATCCACACACCTAGCTTCACCAGCTACAAGGCACAGAACGGAAATGCCGGCAAGTCCACCCCATCCACAGCCAAGGAGCCATCCTAAAGGCTGAGCACAGCCCACCTGCCAGCTCACCAAGGCTTTTTGTTCAAAGAACCCGCAGCCAATATTATTAACCAGGGAATGTAACCATTTTGCTGTATTGCTGGAGGCTTAATACTAACCACGTGCTAAACACTGAGTTACTACACTAGGATAGAGTGGAGCTTTTTGGAAGACTCTGTTACCACTGTAATGGTGAAAGAGCGTTTCCTTCCTATAGGCAGCACCTCTTACAGTAACGTGTGAAGGTGTGTGAGTGAGCTTGACTGCGTGTGCACGGCGGTGTACCGAGCATGGGGAAATGTATGGGTAAAAAAATAGAGTAAGTTGTTTTGTATAAAGCTATTTTTCATTATGGGGACTAGAAGTGAACAGAGATATACTAAAGTGTGATTATACACAACTGTAAAACTGAAACTAAACTATTTTTCTTTTATTTTGGTGTTATTTAGCTTTGTTACAGATTTCTATTTTTGTCAACAAATGTCATGGTTCCTTTCGAGATCTTTTTGCCAAAACATTTTGATACTATTGTAATGTACATTTGAAAGGAGTATGCTGGACAGTAAACCTCTGCACAAGACACAGAACCGGACTGGTCTGAGTGTGTATGAGGCAACTCAACCTATTGCACTGCCATTCAGATTATATTTAAGAATTTGCCAGCCAAGAAAAACAGAATAATAATAAATTGTTTCACACGTAGAGGGAGTTGCTGATTACTCTTTTCTTTTTCCTTAGCTAAATCCACCCTTTTCTTTTACTGAGACCTGGTAGCCCATTAATGTATTGCATTGTGGACTTTACAACGTACACTTCAGTACTGTTCTGTATACTGGCAAACTTTTGTACATATCTATAAATATCTATAAATAAATAAATACTGTATGTGGCTGGGCACATAGAGTAGTTTTACCACACCAAAGTTCATTTTTATGCATGCTTAAAAATATATATGGGGAAGGGTTGGAAAAGATGGGTATCAATCAAATAGGAAAAAAAAAAAACAAAGCGAGAAGCCTGCATAGCTCCTGGTTTTGTAAATAGATTTATTTGTATAACACCATAATGTAATATACAGAACTATGATGAGCAAAGATCTTTACAAAAATAAAGGGCTGCATGCTTATGTATTTTGTATTTTGTCACTAGTGACTTTCAGAATGGTCTCAATTAGCTGTTGAGCTGTTTGTTCGCCTGAGAGCACTAAACCAGCAGGAGAGAAAATGACTTTATTTTCCCTAGAGTAAAGCCATCCATAAGTATTAATTTTAAAATGGGGTCCTTCAGATTCACTTGTACAAAAGCCAATGGCTGGAACTCCAAGTTAGAAAACTAGTAAAAAAACCCAGAAGCACCCAAATCTTTGGCTGCCTGACTGAGCCATCACCTCATCCACCTCCAAGTATTGGCTTTATTCCTCCTTGTGAAATGGGAAGTGTCTTGAAAGTGTTACTTCAACGCTGACCCCCTCAGATTGAGCATCCCAGGAGTAACTAAAGGACATAAACATTAACTCACCCCTCATAAGCACAACACACAGCCTTGTTCCAGCAGGGCCCTGCTGAGTGCCAGCCTCACCGCTGCCCTGCCAGTGATGGCCCCAGGTACATGCAGAGCCAGTGCCAAGCTTTGAGCCAAGCCTGGAACAAGCTGGGTGGCTCCAAAGATGGAGCAAAGCATAAGGCACAGCGCCGAGCTCTCACACTGGACCACCGGGTGACAACAGTTCCCTATCCAGCTGAAGGGAACTTCTCAGACCCTTCTAGGTGCAGGAAAGTGGTGGCTCTGATGCTTGGTGTGTGAGCAGCTGAGTTGGGTAGGAAGAACCTCCCAAAGCTTCTACCGTGTTGCACACCCCACACTTTCCAAGTGTGCATTCTACTTTCTCAAGTGTCGAGTACATCACTTCTTTGCTCTGAAGGGAACCAGCCCGATCCAGTGCCTTTATCTTATTACCAGGTAGGGCTATTGCATGTCCATACAACACAGAGAAAATCCAGAGAGCACCAGGAGGCATCTCCTTCACAGTACACAGCCAAATACGCAGTTCACTACGCTGGCCATGCAAGGCTTTGTTATTGAACTGTCAGTCTGACATCGCCCAGGGATCCCACACTTCATGAAAAACAGGAACGTGTTGAAACCTGATCTCTGCGGCTCCTCAAAAGCTGTCCCCAGCAGCCACTGTGCACTTGGGCAGGGTCCCTGGCAGCAGCCCTTGGCCATGGCCTTGCTCTGCCCTGCAGTGCACACCTATGGGAGCTGCTCTGGCACTGCTCCTGCTGCTGCTTCTCCCAGCCTCCACAGCACATCGTCCCTGTCTGCTGGAACTTAGAGGCAGACAGGAGTTGTATAAATAACCTGCCCAGTCACTGGGCGTGCAGCAGGCAGCAAGGCAGCACTGTACCCAACAGGTAATTGCCGCTTGTGGTGGTGGACATCTGCATCAGGGAGTGAGCGTAACACAACATCCACTCCTAGCCTCAGCTATACTGCATCCTGCACGTCTCACAGCAGCCATCATGTGCTGTCACGTCCATGTCTCACCGGCCAGGAAATCAACCACAGCTCAGACAGTGCTTAACCCATTGTGGAGGCACCGCTGCAGGGACCACTGGCACTCAGGCCGTACCCATTCCCTCTCCATCCTGCTTGTACAGCAATGAAGTGCTGGGCTTTCCCTCCCATGGGCTGTAGCTCAGCACCAGGATGCTTCTGAACACTGGGCAGGGTGTTCAGGAAAATCATCAAGTCTGTAAGTAAATCCCTTGAATGCAGAAGGGAACAGCGCAGGCCAGTGATTAAAGAGACAAGTTCCTCACTGTAAGCCAGTTATGCAGAGGCAGTTCTGGTGGAGGGGACTGCAACCCGAGTTAGGTACAAAGCCACTGGGCAATTGCAGCTACCCCTGCAGCAGTGGGCTCAGCATCAGCAGAGCAGTCCATAGCAGGTGAGAGGCCAACTGTGTCCCCCACAGCCAGCTGTCTTCAAAAAGGGGACATGCTCTTAAACCATCTTTGCTGTCACCAGGACACTCCAGCATAGGCAACTTAGGATCAAGCTTTACCAGCTCTTGGGCAACTTAAAGATAATTTCACTGAGGACGGGACTTCACTGCTCCGAAGAGTGAGTAGTGAAGCAGGTCACTGCTCCCTTTCGAGGTGGGAGGAGTTGGAAGGTGAGTGGGACCATCCTGCTGCCTGCTGCAGTCCAAACCAGGCCACGACTTCATAACAGAGCAAGCGCCATTGCTGGGTGCGAGCCAGCTGGGATGGCAAGGACGGACTGCAGCAGAACACAGTGCCAAGCCCCTGTGTTGGGCAGGCTACAGCAGTGGGAAGGCAGAGCAGAAGAGGATACACAGAGCAGGGAAGAGGAAGGATGTGCGAGACATTTCCGCCTATAAATGTACAAGGCCAAAATCCAACCGCTCTGCATGCTTGAACCCTCACAGGCTTGCTAACAGGTGACGAAGGCAGACTCATGGCCTCATGACTGTGAGGCACAGGTACACATGCCGCTTTAGTGGCGGCAGGTCTGTTTCGAGTCATTCCCCCTCCCAGACACACAACAGCCTACACCTTTCTTTGCTCAGGCTGGCACAATCAATTGCTCAATTACCATCTACATGGGGATGGTGCAATGACCTGGCTTTTCGTAACAGAGGAGGCCACATTTCAAACTCATTTTGTCCTGCCCGGACAAAGTGGAGAGAGGCTCTCCCAGATGCGGTGGACAGGATGGAAACCCTTATGTGCAGTTCACAAAAGGATCCTCCTTCAGCTCTGCAGCAGAGCAAAAGAAATTAAGTGAGTGTCCGGACTGTGGCCATGTGTTAATTCTACATTGTCAGTGCTCTGAGCCATACTAGTGGAGACCACAACAAGCCCTTTAGAGTCTTAACAAGCAGTTGTGCAGCACCTGCCAGCTACCGGAACCCAGTACAGGGATTTCAAATTATACCACCGACCCCACAGAAACAGGAATTGCCATTTGGAACCATTTTAAAAATCCCAATACTGTTGCTCCCACCACAGTTCATCCTTTCATTATTCCCCCATCAGCTCTCCGCTTAGACCTGTTTCTACAAACTTGCAGCTACACAGCTCCAGACAGTCCTCCGACCAGAAGTACTTTCCAAACCAGTTTGAATCCTGATGACAAGTATATAACCAAAAACCAACCCATGGCCATAAATGGAAGTTTTAAGAAATCCTGCTTCAACATTAAGAAAAGCTCCTTTTTACCGTAAATGTGATCAAACCAGTGGCCGAGGTAGCCCAGGGAGGTGGTGGGCCCAACACCCTTGGAGACACTCAAAACCCACCAGACCCAGCCAGCCCTTAGCAACCTGCTTTGGCTGCATCAGCCTGAGGCAGGACCAGGGGATCCAGAAGTCGCTGCCCACCTCAACTGCTCTGTGACCCTATGGAGCTGCCCATTCCCCCAGATCCAGCCTCCAGAGGAAAACCCGGTACTGACAGTATTCATGTCAGGGCAGGCTACTGCGCACACACGTTTCCTTTCCTGCGTCCATCAGACTGTCCCCCTTCTCTTCCATAGGAGGGGAAGAATGAACATAAACCAAGCCTGCACTCCACCACCCCATCACCTCCAGCAAAAAATTCCAAACAAAAGCCCTCAACAACCCAAACCGAACAAACCCTCCCCACACACAGAGAGTAAAAGCCCCACAGGTAAGGGTCTGAAACAGCTTCTAAGATCAGACCATAGCAATAGCTCCTAAAAATGTCTGTCGCCTCAACAGCCAGACTTCAACATGGTTCCAAATCTTGGCAGTTTCCAAAGAACAGAACATGCATCACTGTCTTCCCAGCCTCAGATGCATTGCCACATGCCACTTTCTCCAGGTGGAGCCTGGTCGTCCCCTCTCTGATGCTCCTGACAGATTGCTCTGTGCATCTCCCCCTCAAGTCAAGTGCTTCCCCAGAGCTTCCTTCTCTTGCACTCTCTCTGCCCTGTTATCTCCCCCAAGACCCAACCCTACATGGCAAGCTCAAGGCAGCGATGGTCCCAACTGCCATGATCCCTTTCCTTATACCCCCTTGGATGTCCCTGACATCTCTCACAGTTCCTGCAACTGCTCTGCAGCTTCAGTCCTGCCGGTGCAGCAGCAGACACAACCATGGAGGCTGCCAAGGCCTGAAATTGTCCCTGTAGCACTGTCAGCCAGTACTATTCCTGTTCTGTGGGTGTTTCCTACTTTTTCCAAAGACCTTGTGCCCTATTCCAGTGAATGAATTACAAGTTTATGTTCTCAAGCCTAAGAGTTGGCCACCATACGTCTAGATTCAAGAGTTCAAATAATCTGCCATCTGTAAACACAACAGAGTGAAAATTAACTTGATCATCAAATTGGCTGTCAGATCAGAATACAGACCCCCAGGACCCTGTACACACCTCTGTTCAAGTGTACTGCTTCACTGAGAAAACCCCTGCGACTTGCTGTACATGCTCAGCACACACAAACAAGCTTCTGAGACTACTGATGGCAAAAAATAACACCTCTAGTAAATACGATGTGCTGATGAACAGCAGTACTGAGGCACTGCAACACCACAGTTTGAAATCCCTTGTTCAAATACACTTTACTATTAGGACTGCAGCAAAACTCATCACCAATTAGTCTGTGTTTCATAAATCATACCCATCCTTCCCTGCACTGGAGAGGAGGAGGCAGGAAGAAGACATTTTAGTTTGCAAAAAGACCACAACATGACTCATCTTTATGTGAACTGGTACTAGATGCGCACCGTTACGTGGTGAGAACTTCCACAGATCTCTGTTGTTGTATCCAACGCTTTTCCTCACAGCCCATTTTTATAATGGGTTCTCACAAGGATCAAAACCACAGCAGATGAAAGCATGTGACTGTTACAGTCACTCTGGAAAGAAACAAAGTCTGCTTAAAATGGTGCTGTCCTATGCACCCTGGTTATCCTAATTCCTTCTCTTTGCAGTTAACGAACACATGCATGGATTTTTTCTATGCTCATGATGTTCATTACTTACTTATTATTGATATGGGTTTAATCCTCTACCAAGTGATAGTGCAAGACATGGAAATACCGAAGTGATGATCAGCTGCCTTGTTTTCAAATAGGTATGCCAGAAAATATAAGGAAAAAAATATAACTGGTAGAGAGTTCACACAGAGAAGGGTTTCAGGCCAGAAACTCACCTTCATAGCCAAACCTATAAAAAGTCCAAGACCAGTGTTCTTTTGACTGGCAGATATTGGTACCCCTTGTTACGATCTGGTGACAATCACAGACATGTTTATGAATAAACCCCACGTATTAACCATAAACCAACTTGCCACATACCTTAGAATCAGATTATATATCCAGATGAAAATACTTATCCAAATGAATGCGTCTCACATGCCAACCTCCAAACGCTGCCCCACAAACGAAAGGCTTTAAAGAGAAGCACCCTTCACGCAGGGGTAACAGCCGGGTTTGTGATCCCAAGAGCAGCTGCCGACTGCAACTTGTAAGCGTTTGTTAGAATGAATTCACATCATGTAAAGAGTCACCAAAACAATTTTATTTCCAGTGTTTAAGTGGGTATGCACACAGGCATGGTACAGGTTTGGATTCATTAGGTCTTCATGCAGAATTATATTCTCAATAAAAGAAACCAGTTCCATCCAGTATCCACTATCTACACGCCTATGTTACAACATTTATATCAAATCTGGTATCTGAAGAAAAGATACACATGTAATATGTACATTTAAATTACTTATTTTACAGAAAGATTAAAAATTCAAGTCACATAAAACTCAAAATCTGTATTAAAATTGGAAATATAAAACTCCAATATTTACTGGAATGCCTAAGGAATGGAAGCTCTGTAGCCACCTGTGTTAACCTTTGTAAAATGTCATGAAACTCGTTAACAGTAAAACGCATTCGTTTGCAGTAAGTTTCTCTAATTTAACAATATGGCACCCTAACAAACCAAATGAATTTATGATGAGGCACTTGTTAGTGACTAAACCAAAAGAACAATTTTTCTGCATACTAATGCCAGGCCAACTCTCAGTCAGAAAACCATGTATACACTACACAGCGTGTTGCATCAGATGCTTTGTTCAACATTTGTATGCAGCCATCAAATATACTTTTTCTTAAAATATATATATATATACTTTAACTTTAGTGTTCTTCTGGCTGTGGTAATGCACTGTGAAGACGTTCCACAGAGCATATTGATGAAACCAGCCCAAATGAAGGCTGCATAACAACAACAGTACAGGAAAATATATATATATATGTACACACACACACACACACATACACACAGAGTTACTGGGAAGTGTAACAGTAAGTTAATGAATTGCTGTAGTGGACATATCTCCCCATTTCAAAGATACTGGTAGAATCGAGATCTTACCACTTGGGCCCCAGACAGTTTATGAGGATGGGCATCAACTGCTGGGCTAAAGTTGTTTTTGTTCACGTTCTGGTAATTTTCACCATTTACCTGGTCTGGTGGCGGAAATGGTCCCGAAGATGGTGTTCTGTTAATTAGAGTCAAGCTGCTGGAAGAACTGCCTTCATCTGCCTGCATCTCTGCAGATAAAGGCAGATCTACCTTTGATGCATCTGCTAAGCTAGTGTTCTCAAGTCTGGGCTTTCCAGTTTCACCCGTATTAAGGTCAGTTGTGCTAGTGCGTAAACGTTCCCGTGCAAGCCAGTCTGAGATTGAGAGGTCCTGCGCTGGACATTTGGGCTTCAACCGATTCACAGCTGAAAGCTCAGATTCTCTCTCTTTACTTTGACTTGGCTCTTGAGCTTTCCAAACATTCAGGACACTTATTTCAGCGAAATCCCTCTGTCCTCCAAGTGTATGCCTTCGCCTGATGTTTTTTCTCTTTGCGGTCTCTGCAGAGTTAGCTTTTTGATTCCCAACTCCAAACATGTCATCTGCAGATGACTTGAGTCGCAGCTTTAACCTATCTGTAATCTTAAGTCTCCAGGTAGGTTCTTGCTTGTCAGCTTCACTTCTGGCTGACGTAGCTAAACTGCTCGTTGATCTTCCTTTTTTCATTATGTCAAACATTTTGGTCACAGTAGGCAAGTCCTTCTCACTCTTCACATCTCCTGAACACTCGCTGTCCGTTTTGTGTCGCGCAGACTTTCTCCTAGACAGTGTATCACATTCGATAAGTTTGTGTGAGCTAAAAAGTCTGCGACTCTCTAACTTTGGTGTTGAACTTCCCTCAGTACAACTTACTTCGCTTTCTTCAGAGTTCCTCCGACTGGTCTTTACCACTTCTGCACCTTTCCCCTTGGACAGCCTTTCAGCAGCAGCACTGGTGGCAAAGACAGGGAAGTCACTTTCACTGTCTGTCTCCATAGGGCGCCCTTCGCTGATCAATTCACTTCTTTCATCATCAGCATCTTCTCCCTTGCTTTCTGTCACTGACTGTACCTCAGGGCTCAGCATACTGGCATCCAAACCAGTCAGACACATAGTAGATGAAGTAGTTGAATAATCTGAGGTGATGGAACTGACATCAGCTGCTAAAAACTCCTTGTGTTTAACTTCAGGGCTGGCCACTTTTTTACATGAGTATTTGTGCTGGGAAGCCTGGGAGGAAGTGCTTAGCATAGTGCCAGAGTCAGACACTGTCTCCTCAACCTGGGAAGAAGATTGTGAAATAGGCATTTTTAGGTTATTCTTCTGCGTGGTTTGCAAACAGCTGATATTTGGTGATTTTGTACATTTTTCATGGTAAGGCAGTGAAGGTTCCTCTGACAGGATACTTTCTTTCTTTAATGACTTCTTTTCATCCTTTACAACATTCACGTCTTTTTTACTGCTGTTCTCTTTTTCCTTCAGGGCAAACATCCTCTGTTTTCTCCCTGTGTCTCGCTCTCTTTCATATTCCCCTTTAGCTATGTCCTCTTTTGTCGTGTCACCACGAGATTGTTCTGCAAGCTCCTTCTTGAAAAACACATTATCCAACTCATCCTCTGAACTGCTTGGTTGCGGCTTCTCTTTTGTTTTTTTCCGCTTGCGACTAGCTGCTGCAAATATGGAGGACACAAGCAGTTCCTTGCTATACTGATCCTTTCCAGAACCCCAAGAACCCTGTTGAAGAGAGAGGAAAGCATGATCAGAAATCACAGAGAAACATTTGTTAGCCTGAGCTTAGTAAAAACATATCCTGAGTTTCACAGCAGATAGTCTTGTTCAGGAAATATTCAGAGACTATTTCCATGCTCTTTCAGTAGTCTACATGACATTGCCCAGGAAATAAATTTGCTTCCTGAGAATTCCACTTTTTACCTGAATCCCTTCAACTTAATGAAGTCTGGCTTGTATATACAGAGCTATGCAGTTTCTGACAGACTAATGAAGCAGGCTCCATTACAGGAAGACAACCTTTGCGTGACTTGTTTGCATGAGAAACTGCTTCCTACAAGAGGAAGAGCTACTACTTTTTGAAGAAGGAAAAGCTAAATTTTACATACACTTTTCTCAGTGAAATACTGAAAACCAAATACTGTCTGTGAGTAAGTAGTATGCCAACAATGACAGGGAACATACTATATACATTTATCTCTACTGAATGAGATGCAGAAAGGAGCTCCCAGTTGCAACAGTATGGAACAAAGCTGTTTATGTGTGCAGCTGACTGCTCTGGCAGATGCAGCTAACTGCAAACAAGTGATACTTTTCCAATGTAACACTTCAAAATTTGACGAGAAAGGAATATTACCACTTATGAAAAAAGAAACCCCAACAAACCCACGTAAGCTCTGTATTGCACACCTAAGTGATACAGTAAAGCAAGCAAATATCTAACAGATTTCAGAAGCCTGTAATTACATCATTTCACAAAATTATTTACCTTAGATTTTGCTGAGTCACTAGTAGCTGAATCTGTGGAGAAATTGAGAAAGACAATTCTGCTCAGTCCTGTGCAACTTTTTTGCTGTTGCTACAGACAATGCTGGACTTATGGAAAAAGACAAGCACAGAACAAAACGTGAAGCAAATAAAACCAGAACAGAGTGAATAGTAAGAGCTCACAAAGATGCAAGCTGCACCACAGAAAGCCACCGCCATGAAAGGATGCTGTGAATTGTAGGCAGAACCAGCTCAATGATAGGAATGGCAAAGGAGCCCTGTTCTTCTAAATAAAAAAACAGAAATACTAATGTTTATTCAATGTTTTAAGTGTATAGCCTCTGCAAAACCGCAGCTGAGAGACCTTTTCAAGATCATACTGTGTACTCTCCTGAGATTCAGGATACACAAAGCAAAATTGAACGTACTATTGGCTGCCCTAGGTACAAATCATGATTCGTGTAGTCATATTCTTTTTGTGAGTTTTTAAAGGAATCAGGTCATATTTTGTGTGTAAGACCCAAATTACACATCTCTCTCCATCTCTGACTGCGAATAGGCAAAATTGCATTTTGAAGTTGGCTAGATTTTAGCAGCTACCAGTTTTGTACTTTTCTGTAACAAGCGCTAATGTGAAATGAAAAATGGACACCATAGTTTCACTGTCTCGCAAAACCCAAGATTATACAATTACAAAGGGGGTAGGAAGGGGCTAGCGCAATGACTAAAAAAGATAAACTTGGATGTGTTCCACCTTTAGGGACTTTTTCCCTAGGAAGAAAGAGCTGAGCCCCCTGCCACACCCCTTTTTGACACATGGCTAATGCTTTATGACTAGAAAGACTGGTAGACCATACCATGCTATTTCTCCTCAGGGTCTGCTTCAGAGATAACAAGAACAGCAGAAAAACTTTTAAAAAGTAGCATTGATCTGTTTAAAATACTCTTGAAAGAAAATTTACAGCACAGATCAACCTTTTTTTTTTAATTTCCATTTACAAGAAACGGGGGTTTCTGCAGACAAGGCAGCTACAGTGTGGGCAACAGTCCTCCTTCTTCCTACAGTTCCAGCTGTCCATCAGTGACATCACAGAGTCCACTAATGACATCACCGTGTGATAGACTCCTCCCACTTCGCCTGTTACAACATCAGTATAAAGTGACTGTTTCAGTAAGTGCTGGACAACCCTTTGAAAACTGAAACAAAAGCTAGAGACGAAGGGGTAACATTTGTGGGATTCAACATGCTGGGTTAGTGCAACAGTATAGTGAAGGGAAGAAGGGAAAAAGTCACCAAAAAAGAGCCTGCAATGCTTGTCCTTAGCCACAAAAGAGGTTGGCATTTATAAACAGAAGGAAATCAGCTTTAGTATAGAGACATACTGCAACATACTTAATAAAGTGTCCATCACTTGACAAGAAAACATAACTCAATTTTTTTGCATTCCTAACTTTGGGAAGGAGCAATATTAGAATACCACTGAAGATCAGTCTTTCTGCCATCACAACAAACCACTTTACAGCAGCATATCTGCTTCACCTCACGATGATGATTGCATGGGTTACTGTGAATAAATAAAACAGTATGTGCAAGCCTCATCTTTTAATGATTATATTCCTGTTAGACAAAGTTTTCCAAATCATTTCATGCATTATAAATCATCAATTCAAGTCTTTTAAGAAGTGTTAATGATCTTTAGAAAAAAAGAGAAAAACAGTTTATTAGTGAAAGAAAATAGGAAGAGAGAGTTACAGTGAGGTAACAGGGTAGGTTATTCTAGCCTATGGACTAACACTGTCCAGGCAGAGTTACCTGATACGTCTCCAGGAGATACTCCCGTTCTTCCAATGTTGGTGAGTAAATGATCTATGTTTGGCACTGGCTGAGATTCTACAGTGTTTTCCTCATGAACTGCTGTCTACAGTTAATAAACAAAGATCTCTTCATCATCGTTTCACAAATAGTTCATTACCATTCAACAGCATTTAGAAAACTGCATTATTCACCTGAGGACACGCTTTCCTCATGTGTTCTTATTTTCCCATTTTGCTTAATGTTTTTAAAACAAATGAATGATTTCATTTAAAAAAAATTATCACTGCAAGGACTGCTTCTGAAGAGAAAACCATACAGTGATATAATAACAAATATAAAGACACTTTAGAGGCAGCAGAAGCAGATTCTAAACTAAAATCATTAGAGCACAAATATTTATGAAACAATACTTACAAGAGGTTCTTCAGCATCATCTTCTGTGAAAAACCAGTCATGCTACAATTTAAAACAAAAAAGGTGAAAACCCCACAGGAAACACAAAACCCAAATGTGGAAAAATCAGACATGGACATTACTATAAATGATAATCCTGGAGTTGGGCAGATAAACACCAGATCCAAACTGGCCCCATGAGAGAAAAGCTGGTCGATCTGTGTACGAACTTATTTTGTAAATAATGAAATGCAACCACTTACTTTTTGAATGAGTGTTTCTACAATTTTATATTGGTCTGGCATGTGCGTAACCATGTGTGTCATGTTATCATCAGATGTCCTCACAAGTGTTGGACCAAACACTATTGCCAGGTTTCTTGGCTCCATCTAAGAAATGAAATATTTCCACATCATACATTTACAATGAGAAAATACAATAATATGGGCAAAGTACAATAACATAACACTCTTAACATATCTGAGAGCTATTTTAAGTAAGGATATGGAAAAGGTTTTTAAAAGCACATTGCTGACTCAGGTATCATGTTACATTACACTAAATCTCTTCTACACACAGCTGCAATTCATGCTTCCAACATTTCTGCAATTCAGAATTCAACCTTCTTTAACTCATTGCAATTAAAATAGACCCAACAAGTACAGAAAAGTCAAAAACTCTGAGATATTCTTCACACTTGCAGCAGAACTTTGGGGTTTTTTTCCCCATAAAGACTATTTGTTTTGTTTAGAAACACTGTTGTGCTAAAATTATTACTTTTTCATATAAAAAGGCATTGGTATTTCTCTTTTTTTTTTTAATCCCTGAAAATGTTTACATGGCACACAAGAAAACTGAGCTGGTAATCAAATGCTGCGTTGTGTTTACTGACAAAGACCTCATTCAATTCGCATCCAGTTTGGAAGAGGCGGTAGCAACCAACATCATACACCCAACTCACTCATTCATGATGCAGACTCAAAGAGTTATGTGATCATGTCACAACATTAATGATTCACTTAGTTCACTTTTAATGTCACATCTCTGACAAATAATTCCAAGAAAGCATCAACGGCATACTTACCTTCTATTTTTGCTTACTCCTATGACACAGTTTATTGTTGTGACATAGGATAGACCAACAATATGCAGGAGGCAAGGTTCTTGCGCTTACCAGAAGGAAGCGGCAAACATGACACAAGCCCCTAATGCTCACTTTCACTTGAATTATGGCCTTTGACAATTCATACAATTATAGTATCATCTCACCTATCTAGCCTTACATAGTCTATAATCTTAGTATTATTTAAACATTTATACAGTCCACCCAAACCATAAAATGATAAATAAAATGTTTGCTTTAGGCACTACACTTAAAAAAGACATTTATCAACATTTCCTTACAATGGCAGCTATAATTCGACTACAGGTTATAATTTGTTAAATATTTTTTATACACACACATACAAATTTTTATTTTCTATATAGCCAGAAGGTATTATTTGCAGAACTGATGTTGGAACCTACCATATTCATCTGAACTGAGGCATTTTCTGATCTTTTAAATGATTTAAGATTGGACATAGGTTCCTCTGTATTGTATCAATCGTATCAATTTTTTTTTCTGTACCTTGTACATTGGTAGCCAAGTAACAAGACACCATGTTACCTGCCCTTAGGTAAGCATCCATAAGCACACTCATATTGTGCACAGCTTTGCACTCAGCTACCCCTCCCTAAGAGCTAAAAAAAGGGGGATACTATTATTTGCATTTACTGCAGTGTTATAGCATGCACAGAAATGCTTAACGCAAACTCTTCCTCACCCCATCGAAATGACAAAAAGCTGCTCTTAGTAGTTGACTAAGCCCCTATAGGGGTGAACTACCACCCTTTCACAAAACCAGCCAAACCACCATTCAAATATTTGAGTAATTACAGCAAGTCCTAGTCTCAAAAATTACTCAAGAGTCCAGGAACCCAGCCTTCACACAAAGCTGATGTGACAACCTCAATTCATGACAGGTTCACTCATGCCACAGACATTCACCTGTGTCCTGCCCAAGCACATTCTTATTGGTGTCTAGATCGGGTTATATGAAATTTACAGACTTGGGGATAAATTTAGGACATAGGCAGTTATTCACACAAGAATTAATACCAGCTTGAATAAACTTAATTCACACCAAAGAGGTGCATATTTTTCAGGAGTCCCTAGTCTAACCCAAAAATCTCCTCAACATAGTGAAGATCTTAACCTTGTCTACAGTAATACCTTACCACTTAATAGAGCTAATCCTGCATAAACCCCATGCTTAATGAATGAAATAAACACTATACTTCTGCTTCTGGATACCTTGTTCTTTTCTGAGTTCTCTGCTACTGTCTTCAGGTGTGCAGAAAGGAACTTGAGAGTCTCATAATGATGTTCAGGTAAATCATGAATCTGAAACAAACAATTACTATTCAGAACATTAAACTTTTAATGCTAATTTAGTAGTGCACCTACAACACATGACTTTAGCTTACCAGTCTCTTCAGTGTTTTCAGACGCTCAACAGGATCTTCTTTTCTATTGGCATCTATAAAATCTGCGTATTTGTCTGTGTATGAAAGCAGAAATTAATCATATGTGACCTCATATATATATGTATGTGTGTATATATATATATATATATATATCTGTATGCATATATACCACCACCACTGCCCAGACCCCTTTCCCAAAAGAATTCAGGTAACACACAGACATATTTGTGAACAGCCTTTGTGAGTCATGAATCAGCCTATTAGACTGTATAAAATATATGATGACAATGGGGAAAAAAACCCAGCTTTCATAGAACATTGCAATAATAAAATTGCAAATTTTACTCAGGCTTTTTTTTTTTCCAAATTCATAATTCTTTCACCATCAGAGAAACTCTATCTACAGCTCTCATTTTTAAGTTCTTTAAAGAGGAATGGGGCCTTTATTAGAGGATTTCACTGTATAATCTCTCAAGCCATCTGAAAGTTGTAAGACACCCTGATCAATGATAATTCCTAAATGTAATCAGCCACGTAAACAACATAATGAAAACAACTTACCATTGGTAAAAAGGGGTTCTGGGAGCTTTCTGAAGAATGACTTCAGCAAACTGCTTATCACATTCAAGTCTCGCCATTTCTACATATTTAGAAGGACAGACATGCTTTATATTTCTATAATCACAACACAACCAGAAGTTTTTGGCAGTTCAACCTGGAAACAGTGTGATCTAAGACTTACATCATCATGAACATCAATGTCAGTCATTCCTTTGTTGAGCTCTTCTTGCATACTTGAGATGGCTGCATTATTTCCAGGAACTCTATAAATACCTGTGTATTCAAGACCTCTTTCTTCAACCAGTTTGCAGCATATATCAACAATCAGTGGAATATACTGAAGAAAAAGCAAAGTTATATACACATTTTAAAACAATTAATACAAAAAGTAATTTAAAATCACAATGGAAAGCAAAATTATCCTTCCATACTTTGTTGGTATGAGCTGGGGGGCAATCATCTAGTCTAACACCGAATGTTCCTACAGCAGATGGTTTCTTTTCAAATGTCTTCCTCATAATGCTCGGAATGCCTTTTCTCCATGTTCCCTTGTCCTTTGGTGGGCTTGTCTCGTCTTTTTGTTGTTAGTATAATGCAAACACGGAAATGCAAAAAAAGAAAACAAGAACATAAAGTCACAAAACCCAGTGTGAATACAGGTTAACAGATTTTCAAAGATGAGTGATACCTACTGCACTTTGACCTCTTTCACTTGCCTGGCTTCCTGCAACACGTAACTAAACATTCATCTGCCTCAAACACACCTTTTTTTACTCTTCTGTGATTCAAATGATACATTTGAACGTATACCCCAGATTTAGAAAAGCAAGTAGCCTGACAGAACTATGGAATTTCATCAGACTAAAGGTACATAAATTCAACCAAAAAATATTAAAATCTACATTTAGTAAAGCCAGCCTCTACTAATCACAGCTCCACACAACATACCTATAACTATACAGCTATGTTCACTGCTGTGAGCGTATGCTCACGCAGCTATGCTCACGGTCACAGTGCAGACCGCTCTCAAAAATTACCAGATTATAGTCACTCCTAAATCATTCCAAACAGGACTCAAACATGTAAAAATAGTATGTATCCAAAAGTCAGATAAAGAGTTCAGTCACTCTGTTTACCTCTCCTATATAACTGATGTAGTAAACGACAAAACCCATTTATCCCATACTACGAGTCACCTATACAGCAGTACTTCCTCCATACTATTTCTGGAGATACTCTTTCAGAAGATTTGACTTTTACTTGACAATTTAGATACATAATCTGAAGCACAGCAGGAGCAAAGGGACATCTGTTGGTCACACAAACCAGAATTCACTCACAGCTTAAATTCAGGACTGAATTGTTTAAAACTGGTTCATTGAAAGTGACTGCTTAGTCAGTTGTATGAATTTGTATGCAACATCCTTACAAGAACAGTCTATCAGAAATACAATACATTTATACATTTGGAGAAAAAAGGTAGCTTGTGAAATTATTTGATGGAGTTCAGTTACTGATTTAAGTTTGCAGTGCCAGCTTATCAGAACTTAAGTTTTAGAATCTAGCATGCACTAATTTTGTTCTGGAAAAAAAATAATACAGTTTCACATCTGTATTTTAAAAACTAAGAGCAAAAAATATATTCTTCTCTACTCCTGAAACACTTCACTAGAAATCGGTTTCTTAACAGCATATCTGAAATACGAATTTACCTTGCCATCGCTTCCAAGTGAGCTGGAGGCAAAAGTATGAATTACACACAAAATTATTTCCAAAGCTTGGTGAAGTTTTGGTCACAAGAAGCATTATGTCTGTAATGTACTGTTAACAGTACCTATAGCTATAGGAAAAAAATCCAGAACCCTCTTGGGAGAGGACTGAAATAAAGAGCTTCAGGGATCTGAGAAGACCTGAAGTATACCTAAAATAATATCGAAATGAAGCAGCTACAAGAAACAAATTGTTATAGCTGCAGCTTAAAAACACCTGGTTAATACTTGGCTTACATCTGTATATTCATGACTTTGAAAAACCAAGACAGACACCTCAGTGGCCTCGCGCTGGGGCTATAATTAACTAAAGAAATACACAAAATATACAGACCTTTAGTGAGGAGCTTCCTTTCAGACTCATCCTTAGGAGAATGTGGACTCTGGGTCCTCTGTTCTGCTTTAGTTCCAAGCAGAGTCTGTCTGATACTTAGACTCTGGCGAGGTGTTTTGGGAGATGGCTCTGTTTTGCTGCTTGAAGAACTGGAACAAGATATATTACTTCAGTAAAAAAAACTAGGCAAGAAGTCTACAAAAATTACTAGCTGTATATGATTCACCTACCTCATCATTGTACTGTATTCTTTAATCCTTCGACTAATTAGATCTCTACTAGTGACACCAGTGTCCTAGAAAACAAATTGAGATCTACTTTACAATCTTGTAAAAGACAACATGTTTTTTACTTTCAGGATACAATTAACTCTTCTTGTCACCTGAGACTGACATCTCAGTACAGTCAAAAAAATCTAACAGTCCTTGAGAACATTTAAAAATAATCTGACGAAAACTGAAGTGATTACAAATTAAATGCCACTATAGAGACTCGTTTCACAGCAATACAACATGATTAAATCCTGATTAAATTGAAAGTAAGTTTAAATAGAAAACAAACATGCAAGTCAACACACCCTAATACTCTGAAAAATGCAGTCGTATGTGCACATAGTACTTCTATGACCAGTTACTGCTACGCACAGAGGTGAAACAACCATGAGCTAAAAATGTGTTTTTATCCATGTGTCTAATCGTGTCTATTAATCCATTATCCTCTGGATAATTATTTCACATCTGAGGAACGTGCATGACCACAGATATGAAAATATTTCTCTGTGGCTCATCACCAAAATGAATCTGCATTGAGGACAACACTGGGACAAATATGCTACGTGTAACAGTATATGTTTACCTTTTGTAATTAGCATTAATATTTAATTCATAGATGTATCAACATTTAATCACAGACACAGGCTTCCTTCAAAGTTTCACTTTTCTTAACTACTAAGAAACTTGTCATACTGCGCCACTGCACACACCACTTTGCAACGTTCTGAAGACAGAACACACTGGTTCTAATCCTGCAATTATCTTCTAAAAAGATTACAGAGATTTTTGACAGATCAGTTTAAGATCAAGTGTATCTTTACTCAAAACAGCAACAACATTAATCCATTTATTTCAAAAGCCTGTTCGCTGATTTTGAGTATGTCAGGCTTTTTTAAACTCAGTTACCTTGCCTTTCACCTCATTTTCTTGTATGTTGCTGTACACATTTTTGTCTCTATTATTTAATTTAAAATTCTTTCTTTTGTTGAAGTATTAATTATAAGAAAATACAATCAATTTTTAATTAAAAGACAATTGCCTTTGCATTATGTATTATGATTACCTCATCATTTAAGTTGCTGTTGTCTTGTATTGCTTTAATCCATGCTAACATATTATCTCTGTCCTCAGCTTGAAATAGATACTCGCAGTCTGATGTGGTGAGTCTAAATACATTTTTCCTCTTGGTTTCACAGTATGAGATGTCTATCAAACAAGCATTGATGCTTATAGGTTGTTCTTCTTCAGACAGGGTCACTTGCTCCTTTTTATCCTTGTACAAATAAAGTGAATGCCCTCGAAGAACAACGTACAATTGCTTCCATGGCCGAATGCTTCCACCAACTCGCTGAAAAACATCAACCAAGATGTTAGTTTGCTTATTTGTTAGAACTAATGTTTCTGGGTTACAAAAATCATCTGTATTTTAAAAATACAGACTGACCACCTACCTCTACCATGAATGGCCTATGGAAAGACTACACAAAGTGGGATTTGCTAATTACTCTCCATTAGAAGAGTGAATTGCCCTGCCCTCCCTGATGGCCCATTAAGAGTGTGTTCATGTATGACAGTAGTAAGAAACAGAACGTGACTAGAATTTCACAGAGGCATTAATACAAATACAGGAAAAAGTATTTAGTGGACTCTTGTCCAATTCAGATTCACATCTACGTATCACTGCAATTCCTGACTCCTAATTTTCTTTAAGTGTTAGCCTACGCTTGTGCAGCAGGTTAATTTGAACTCAACTCTAAAGCAGTCTAAAAAATTACAGCTTTTTTCATAATCGGCAGAGAGGTAAAAAAGACCAGAAACCACCAAGAGACTGTTTCTTAATACTCAATTAGTCATTAGAAATCACTTTAATTCACAGAATCTTTGAAATGTGGAATTAAGACAATGTAGAAAGCAGTCTGCAAAAGAAGCTAAGGGATTCACTGAAGTCAATGTTCTAACAGGTCTAAAATTTTGCCAGTCAAATTGAAGCTCACATCCCCAAAAAATTTATTAAAAAAGCACAACAGGAAGGCTGCAGTTTCCTAGTGTTTCACCAGCTTAGTATTTGTGGTAGGTTAAAAAAAACCAAACATGACAGGTACCTTCCCTTTGTCTGTAACAAGCTGACGAAAATGGAGCCATCCTTCCTTGGAGGCATCACCAAAGACCTCTGATGAAGAATCTTTGCGGGAACCAGAGTCTTCTGAAGATTTCTGGCTGTCTGGGACCTAAACAAAACACAACAGAAAGAAACCCACAGTGCACTTCTGAACACATTTCTCTACATTCCCTACATTCAAGATGTTTCTCATTTTAAAAATGCCCCTAGGAATATTCTCTGGGGAAAAATACAATCTCTGAAGCTTCCCGTACAACAATAGCGGCCTTACACGTCCCAAGAACACTTTGAGAAGGAGTCTTAGACTCTCATTAATGTTTTTACAAAAGCATGCCATAGGTACGCTTTGTTTACAGAAGCTGAGGAAAATGAAATCAAGGACCATGAGGTGAGCCTAGGAAAAGAAAAGACCATGTTTAAATATGCTACGCACACAGCATGAACAATTTGATGAGTGGCAATTCCATTAAACTTCAGGCCTGTGTTTAACACATCACTTTGTATAATGGTGGTGTATAATTCATACAACTTGTCACAGCAGTATGCATGATTCTTAGGAGTTGTTCTATATATGTTTACGTACCTTAATCCCCTTTAAGCTAGATACATGCTTAATGGATCTGTTGGGAGAAAAACAGATGTTAAAATGAGATTTTGTACACTTTAAAAAGGAGATCTCCAAATTAACTGCTATTTTTTCATCAACTCACGATTTTCCCTCTTCTCTGTAGTCATCCAGTCCTTCATCATATGACTTTGATCTCTCTGTTTTTGCGGCAGGCTGGCTATCCAGGACACTAGGCCTGATGGATTCTAAAACAAATTGAAATTTTGGCATATGTAGGAACCTGAATCACATTTTTGCAATATTTTTCACGCAATAAAGAGTATACAGTTTTCATTCCTCCAGAGAATAAAAAGAAAAAGGTGCATGAGAAAGAAAATTAAATCAACGCTCACCATGATCATGTGAAAGCTGTCGCCGAATTAAAGGGATTGGAGATGCGGGACTGGGAGGAACAGTTGTTATAGCTGGTGCTTGAGAAGCAGATGCAGAAATGACAGCAGAAGCAGGAATGTGTGCAATATCATGGTCAATACTAGGACTAGTTGGTTCATCTACAAAGGTAATATGTGATATATTAACATATTAAATTTATTAATCAAATTCTCAAATTAAGTGTCTGAACTTCTCATTACTGGGATATCAGCTATCTTAAACATGACGTCTTTCAAACAAATGTAAGGGTCCAATTAATTCACACTATCAAATGTACTCTATTTTTTTTCTCCTAAAGAAAGAGGGGTCTGTTTCATTTTGTAGGGATATTACTTGCACACAGAGATAAAAGCGAAGAAAATCATACCCGATTACAGATTCTGCCATGAGCGAACAGAACAGGTATTATTTTCTAAACCACTGCAATATTATTTTCAAGTAGACTACTTCTGTTTATGTGCATAAGTGAAAAACACAATTAATACATCGATAAGTCTAAACTCAAGAGAGACATAATCAATTTCTCACAGTAAAATATGGGCAGACTACTGAAAGCCATTTGGTTTAAATGAGCATTCAAATAATAAAGCCAAGTTAAAGCAAACAAGAAAAGCATTTCAAACAGCTATCTAGAATCCAAAGAACCAAGCTCCCCCCCCCCACC
>NDXB01017392.1:306799-334776 GCA_002631895.1 Agapornis roseicollis | reverse complement strand
CCCCACTGAAATAAAGCAGTAAGTATTCATATTGTTAGAAGATGGTACCACTACATACCAATTAGCTCTTCCACTAATTGTTCATATAAACGATTGCATGCAGTACATGCCCAACACCTCACAGTCTCAACAGCCACAAGGGTCATCATGAAAGATTCCAAAAAGCTTTACGTCTTTCTAGTATTTAACATATTTCTTACAAGATGGAGGAAGCTGAAAGATGCATTTCCAATCACTCTGAGAAAAGAGCCATAGCATCTTCTAGAATACATTACTAGTGCTACAAAAATAATCCTACTTCATGCTCCAGGAGAAGAAGGAACGGAGCGGGGGGATCAAGTCACAAGCAGCGGCTGAACTGCACTGCCATAATGAATATGAATGCATTCTAGGTGCTAAGAATTGTAATATGCAGAGCTACTGAAAAGCCTATTGAAATCAATGAACACTCAACAGACAGAGGTTTATTCTTTGCTTTGTGCAAACACAACTGCGTGTGCTGCATTGTGCTTTTCCAGCAGTCACTAACAGTTCTGTTAAGGCAGCACTTGTACCATCAAAATTTGGCAATGTAAATTTCAAACAAGGCAGTAAACAAAGTACAGGAAAGTTTAACAATGGCATCCCTCTAAATTCTGTGGCGTGGAAAATGCAGTCATTTTTGAAGTTTTGAAGTTCTAGGTTTAAAAAACCCCAAACTTACCCCTAAAAAACTCTGCAAGCTATAACCATTAATAAAAGGGAAAGCAAAAGAACTCACAGCAAACCTGTGATACTGCATTTAAAAAATTATCCTCAGTGATAAATCAGAAACATTTACAGATCTATTCCCTACAGCAACCAGGAAACAGGAAAAACCTCAGTTACATTTCCATTTCAAGACTACAACAGTTCCATCCCTTTTTCATTTGCTCAGCTTTCTTCAGCAAACCCTAAGAACTACACTAATGTTGACTAAGGAATATAACCACTCACTGTACAACGAATTAGTTCATGGCATGCAAACTGGAAGTGCTCAGCTTTAGGGTTATTTATATTACAGACTTATCTCAACATGTCACAGTCCGCAACTCAAGTTGCAAAAATGCTAGCACTTGAAAGAAATCTGTGCAAGCGCTGAACACAACAGTGTTAGGCAACACTGAAGGCAACACTATTTCCCACAACACTGAAATCCAAGAATTCAGCTGAGGAAAACAGTTTCTAAGTCCCTGAAAGCAACAATAATTATTCAAATTATTACTTCACAGTGAATCTAATCCTCAGATGAATCAAAACTGAAGCAGTCTTAGAAATAGGCAGGTTTTAGAAAAACTGCAAATGACACTGGTGCAGGAGGGAAATAGCTGTTCAATCCCTAAAGAGGTTGAAGGTCAGCTAATGGCAAGCTTTTACATAACATGAAGTGATTACAGAGCAAGCTATGACATGCTCTGTATGAGTTATTGCCTACTAATTTAGTGCACTGGCAAACTCCACTGCTGCTGTCCAGCAAGAAACAAAACCCAAACAACTACATATATCCCTTGTATTTTTAGTGCTTGCAATATTTGTCTCCCTTTACATGAATTAATCAAGGAAACGGTATTTTCACCTCAAAATTCCTCACACGTAAAAGGATGTATTCAGCCAGATCAATGAAAATGCCTGTGTCTGGTGAAGTGTACAGAACAAACAAGCCAGAAGAGAAGCCACACAAAATGCCTTCCAGTTTGTTTACTGGTGTCCCTTTAAGTACTTGTAACGAAAGGGTCAACGACTCCAGGACTATTTAAAGTTCTGAAGAAAGGATACAAGTACCATTTGTTGTGCACTCCTGTCTATGAAGCAACCCAAGAGACCAGCTATCAGACAGTGAACCAGCATGGTGACAAAGCACCTCTGGCAAAGTGGAAGATGCTGCCTGTCACCTGCGTGAACATGAGTATGCAACTGGTCAACAGTCACACACAGTGACTTGTCAGGAAAAGTCTTTCAAAGCAAAAACACAGGGGGTAAGATACTTGCAAACTTGCAATAAACAGGCAACACAGCTCCAAACTGCATTAACTTATTTGCTAGTGTCCTGGGTTCAGCAGTTGCAGTCAGTTTTTCTTCTCTTCAGTAGCTGGTGTTTTGACTTAACCCGGGAACAAGGCTGATAAGGCCGATGTTTTTGGTTGTTGCTGAGCGATGTTTGCCCTGACCAAGGACTTTGTGAGCCTCATGCTCTGCCGGGGAGGAGGGGAAGCCGGGAGGAAGGAGGGACAGGACTGTACTGACAGGACCAAACTGACCAAGGAGGTATTCCATACCATAGCACGTCATGCCCAGGGGGTAACTGGGGGTGATCCGGAAGGCCTAGTTCTCTGGGAGTGGTTGGAGGAGTTGGTCGGTCAGCACTCGGTTGGTGGGGTGTCGTGAGTTATCTGATGTGTTTGATGGGATGCTGTACTCTTTTCCTGTATCATTATTATTATTGGTGGTAGCAGCGATGATTTGTGTTATACCTTAGTTACTGAACTGTTCTTATCTCAACCATGTGGAAGTTGCATTCTTTTGATTCTCCCCCCATCTCTCTGGAAGCAGGGGAGGGCAAGAAGGGGGGGTTGAGTGAGTGAAGGAGCTGCGTGGTTAGTTGGGTTTAAACCACGACAGCTAGCTAAAGCAAAGAGAAATTTGTGTACCAAAGTACATTTGTATTGCAATGCAGCTGGAGATCAGGGCCCTCTAAAGAGAGGGAGCATTCATACACAGTGTAAGTGACCTGGACAAATACTAACTTTCTGATTCTGCAAAGAAACAGATTCACCCTGAATGGGCTCAGATTTCAAAACTGAGCTGAGAAACATTTAAAAACATAGGTGAGAAAGCTTGACAAAGAAGACATACTACCCCACTCTGGATGAAAAACTGAGGAGGAAGTACTGATCAGTTTTTCAAAGATTCAAAGGAATGAACACCAAAATCACTCAAAGAAAAGCACAAATCTGTATTGTACCCTATTATGCTCTACAATACAATTTTACAATGATTAATGCAATATTTAATGCCTTTATTTAATGTTAGTACCTGAATTTCCTGGAACAGTCCTCCCAGATTGCATATGAAGGTTTGAAAATAACAACCTGATCACTTGAGCACAAAAAGGAGCACATTTTGAGAACAAATATAATACAAATGAATCACAGAATTACTGAGGTGGGAGCGAACCTCAGAAGGTCCCTTAGGCCAACCCCTTCCTCCTCCAAGCAGGGTTAGTGCTGAATTCAGACCACATTGCTCAGGGCTTTGTCCAGCAAGTGCCAAACAGAAGGGAATGATATCTTCCTTCAATATGCTGGCTCTGTGCTTATTGATGCAGACCAGTACGGTGTTAGCCTTCATCACCATCAAGGTGCCAGTACTACTGAAGGAGAACAGTCTATTCAAGGAACAGGACTTAGCATTTGTCCTTCAGTTTCAAAAGGTTCCTATCAGACCACCCCTCTAGGCTGTGTCCTTCTGAATATGCCTTTGGGCATGTTGACTGCACCCCCTAACTTGGTATTGTCTGCAAGCTTGATGAGCATATTCATCTCCTGTCTAGGTCACAGATAAAGATATTAAAACAAGATGGACCTTGAAGAATGCCACTTGTAACCACCATTCAGGTAGAATATTAATCCTTAGCCATTACCCTTTATGCCTGATGGTCTGGTTTTTCTCCACATCTGTAATACATCCATCTAGGCACAAGGATGGTATTGCAGAAAAGGTCAAAAGCCTTGCTGAAGTCAGGGTTGCTGATGCTCTTGTGTTCTCTCATTCACAGATCTAGTAACCTCATTACAAAAGCAATCACACTGCTGGAGCACTATTACCCTTGGTAAGTCCAGGCTAGCTATTCCAAACATCTCCATCAGGTGCTCGGAAATAAGTTCTGAGAGAACCGACTGCATGATTTCCCCAAGGTCTGAGATAAGGCTGATTGGAACTGCCCTTCTTCAAGACAGGTGCACCATAAGTAATTAACAGTATTTCTACAATGACACCAGCCAATTCTCTTAACAGCTTCAGATGAATTTCATTGTACTGGATGGACATGTATGGGTTGAGCTGCACTGGAGTGGTCTTAAAGAGTTCCCTATTTATCCAAGTTGGTTATTATTACGGGTTTGGTTTTGTGGATTTTTTCATTTTAAGGAAATGGTTTCATTAACTAAACACATACTTAAACCAGATTTAAACTGCTTTTAATGCAAAGAATGTTGAGACAGCATGGACCTCCAGACTTCCCCCACCCAACTACTCAACACACAATTTCCCAAATGGCATACACTGGAGAGGATAGCCGCACTTTAATCTTAAGAAAAGAAAGCACAAAACTATCAGGCACTTATCATAACACCAAAAAATCTTTACTGACAACAGGACATGCTAATGACACAAACAATCCTGCAGCAAGCTGGTCTTCAGAGGCACTCCCTTACTTCCAGCTGTCAACAACCACTTTGCATGCTGCATCCCTGGCCTATGCAAGCATTCCAGAGTACATGGTACCACAAAAGGCTCTGCACCACCACAACACACACTGCCTTGCTAAAGTGTTCTTCTTAAACACAGTATTTGAAAGCTTTAAAATCTTGTCCTATGCATAATACCTCCTCTGAGTCTCTCATTCTAGGTCTGCTCTAGTTGGCTATAAAGCAGCACTTCCTATATAGTGCAGCCATGTGGACCACATCTTCCTTCCTTGACCCTGGCAGCAGGCAGGACTTGAAGGGTCAAGCAAATGCTGCTGAAGCACAGGCAGAACAACAGAAACCAGAGCAGGGAGAGAGAGGCTGCAAGGAAGAGGCAGCAGTGAGAGGAATTGAGGAAGAAAGGAGTGAGGGTGGACAGGATACTAGAGGTACAAAGAGGATCTTCATCTACACACGGCTAAAAAAAGGTCTATCTCTGAGGTCCTCATCTCCAATAAACCTCAAAAGCAGCTAAATTTAAGGCAAGCACAAACACAGACCATTTTTCTTAAAAGCCTGTCAGGAAGGCAATCAAATAAAAAAACATGCATACAATTTCACCTATGTACAGTGAGAAGGATAGAAACAATCAATAAAACCAAAATTAACTGCAAAGTCAAAAATGAGCTACATGGAACTAACCCTGATATCATACAGGACAGCATAAAGGACTAATAAATACTCCACAGCAGTGAGTTTGTTACAGACCTTGCAGTACAAACTGCTGGATCTTATTACTCAGCCTGCAAAGGTAAAAGCCCCAGTAACTGAAGACTTCCAAGGCTAACCCACGTGATTTGGAAAGAGGATACACTATTGCTGGGCTCATCATGACTTGCTACCCTGTTCTTCAAGAAGAACCTTTAAGAAGTTTTTTCTTCCTTTGCGTGTTAGTTTGTAAGTACTGACAGAACTGCCTGTCTTTACAAAGAACTTCTTCATACCTCTACTTTATGTAACTTGCCTCGTGGGGCCAAAAGAAAATAATGGAAACATGTCTGCTTGCTGAACACATTCATTTTTGTAAGCCACAAACACAGCACTGGAACAAGCCCCCCGAATCATCAAATCCAGCCCTCTGATAATGCGCACCTATAAATCATATGTTTAGTATAATGAGTCTCACACGAACAGAAAAAGGCTTCCCAAGGTTATTCTTAATGTGAAACTGTTCTGGAAACCTTATCTATGACAGCCATTTCCTTATTGCAGTGTTAAACAAATATATAACTATCTTTCTATGTGAAGTAATACAAAGCAATTCTAAAGGTTCCTGTTCACAGTACTACCCCGCAACATAAAACACAATTCCCAGTATACTGGGGATTTTTTTTGGTGAAGAACCCTGTTAGCAATCCTTTATTACCTGTAATTGTTAGTTTAAGTTATAATGATATACACTAAGGATTGACACATGCTTTGAAAATGTTACAAATTAGCAAACAAATCTGATGCTTCTACTTCATCAGAAGCCTTCGAGACATTAGGAGTTACTGCCTTAAAATTTTAATTAAAAAAGGATTTTTGAGTTCCCAAAGCATTTAAATGGTATTTAAAATGCTAATTTGTAATTTTGTGTTTTGGCTGCTATACTTCAGAATACCACAATGATTTGAAAATTGGTCCTTGGCTAAGAAACCAAGCCTGAAGCAACAATGATTTGGCAGGCCACCCTGTTAAACCCTGAAAAAAATACAACAGAAGACTGATGCTTATCTTAGAAACACTGATGACATGTTAAAAGCCGTGCCAATGCTATCACTAAAATAATGGTAGCAACAGCCCCTCAAAAATGAACATCTGTCAGCTCTAATTTCTACTGCGGTTACATTCATGTTTTCATGGTTTGTAATAGCTGGGCAGTAACTTGTAAAAAAATAGTAAAAAATCACATTTTCATATTCATCTTGACTGCTATCAGTTTTCACTAAAGTTTCCTTAAAACCTGCCATATCAGGCATATGTAGTCAGCCACCATTTGCCCTTAAGGCAACAACACATTTTGGGCTGATGAGCCACAATCTCTGCTGCAGAAATTTGAGGGTTTAGATTTGTCTCTACCTGATGCTTACCTCTTCTGACAAGGAGAAAATGGAATGAGCGCATTGTTTCAACTGTTTATTTATTGCATGTGTGAAGTCTCTGGTTGTTTCCCTTTCTCTATTCCTACCATCAAAACCCTTCTCATAGTGCAGTTTATGTATTCAGTATGTACACATTCACATTGTCATCCTCTGTATCGGAGACTAAGCATCCTCCAGAGAGAGACATAAAGATGTATGGGGAGGAATGGAAAGGTATGGCACACATTTCACTAGGCAGTAAACTCATTACACTTTCAAAAACAGCTCTTGGGATTATGTACACACTTACTATTTAAGGGTAGGTACTGGGAAGGTGAACCCTTAATATGCCTCTAACTTCCACCATTAGAGAAGAAGAATGCCATCACGTGTACAATAAAGATACCTGAAGAGCTTAACTAACCCTGCGTAGTTCAGAATGTTTCACCTCCTGATTCCCTAGTTAATTTATTTAAAGTATTTGGTTAAAAAAAATTAAGCAGGATTCACGAGAAGCCAGCTAAATTTACCCTATTTGTTAGTCAACATATACCCAAATACTTTTATAATTACAGAAGTCTGTAGAAAAATAGATAGGGAAACAGAAAAAATAATTGGTTTTGAGTACTATCATGAAGATCAGCTCCTAAAGCAAGATGAAAATCAGAATCTGCCCGATCACTAGCACAGAAATTGCTGTGCTTGTCTGCCAATGCTGAAGGTAGAAGCAATAGAAAGATAAAACCATGAGTGGCATGGAAAGGGCGAATGGTCTGCTGGTCACTCTTACACTATTTGCATCAGAAATTTGGGTCTTAAAAAGACACTTTCCCTCCTCCCCAACCAAAGGGAATGAATACCATGTGGCTAAACCCCTGGCAAATCTTTATTTAAATCAATACAATGATTGGATAGCAAAATTTTATGGTAGTATGAAAGAGAATTGTGACATTTATGGAGCACTTAAAAATCACATTTGTCTCAGGGATGTTATAAAGTGCAAATGGGTAGAGAATAGAAAGTACCAGCATTAAGTATCGTATATCCTTGTCCTACTCTTACACCTTTCCTTAAGTAGCAGTTTCAGCCAGAAAGAGGACACTCATCTAATTTTTACAACACTTTGGCGTTATCAAAGTCTGGTCAAATATTTTTATCTGGCTAATTTTCTCTCAGTTGTTCACAAATTAACAGTACAATGAAGTGACCTAAATTTTTTCTAGGGTAAGGATGTACTAGATCTTTTCAAAAACGGGATCACACTCTGAGGAAAAGTCTTCATACTTATCAGATGCTTATGGCAGGGGGGTTGGAACTAGATGATCCTAAGGTCCCTTCCAACCCTAACTATTCTATGATTCTATGCTACTGCATGCCTAAAGCTCTAATAGGATAACTATAAACTTGATTGATTAAAAAAAGAAATACTTCAAGATTATGTTTATTTACATTCAATTATTTTAAAATATACTCATATAAAATTAATTTTCATATGAAAACTCAAAGTTGGCAAGGTTAGAAAGAACATCCACTCAGTAGTAAAGGCTAAAGCACTAAACTGCACTGTCAGCTAGGCACACTGCAATCCAGTTAAGTATTGAAGCAGTTCCTCCATTTCACTCATATGGGTAGTTCACTCAACTAGATCTGGGAGCTGGATTATCCTTTTCTAAAAGAAATTGCTTTCTACTCTACAATAAATGGTGTTAAGAAGGAAAAAGTTTCAAGATAGCTGCAGAGCTCAGACATCCAAGAAATGTACTAAAACCTCTATATTCTGAACCAACCTTTTCTCAACAGTTATTCAAATGTTAAATAGCCTCCTAGTTTCCATCCCAGTGCAGGTTAACATATACAAAATCACCCTGTAGGTCAGAAATTTATCATTTGCTGTTCTCTAACACAGAAATTGTGTACAAATTACAAGTCTGAAAAAACCATACATTAAACGCCACAATTGTGAATACAGCCACTGACAGAGATAATGGCATTTTTACTAGTGTAGAGAACAGGTAGCACTGCTTCAGGGTAAAAGGAATAACCTTTCATTAGGCTATCTGGCATAGTTTGAAACAACAGAAAGAACCTGAAACAGAAACACCAGCTTTCCAAGCTAGCAACACACTGCATTTAGTAGCTAAGCACCAAAGCCTGCAGTACCAGGGTATGGGTATGTGTAAAACCATCAGGTTCCTTGTCCCTCAAGAACATCTTCTTACCTGAAGAAGCATTTGGGCACACAGTATTTTCCCTATTTTTTAAAAAATAAAACTATTTTTCCTATAAAATATATTACACCTACCTACTAGGTTTGCTTTGAACAGATCAGATCTCTCATTTCTGTAAGCAAATACAAACAAAAATTTGACCTCTCAGCTTGAAATGTTTTTGTGACAGGATTAATGTCCAAAAGCATTCTTCAGCAACCCACTGAATCCAGCAACCCACTGAATCCAGCAACCCTACAGAATCTGCCATTAGCAAGCTTGATGGAAACTCTGCCTCGATTTCTGTTTGTGGTACAGGTCACCATGATACTTACAAATAGCTAAAATCATCCTGATGTTGTGCTGTTCTCAAGAGCACAAGTCACAAAATACTGCTGCAGAACCCTGGCTGAATTTCTACCAAAATATGGTCTAGCCCAATCTACTACCTGTAATGAGCAGAAAGCAGTAACAAAAATAAATATACCCCAAAGTATTTAAAAGGCAATAATATGTAACCTTGAAAGATATTTACTGCCCCCCAAATTTACATTTTTCACACTACTCCAAAGATTTAGTGTACAAATAACTTCAGGAAGTGCATTTATGAAATAAACCATACCTAATAAAACCTAATACTGAAAAAACCAATTATGTTGATGTAAACAATGGATGCAGACAGGTCACCAACACCAAGGTATGTCTTAACTCACAGCAACATCCTTTTCAGTCATCAGACAGGAGGAAACCCAAACCAAAACACAAAACAGAAAAATCCAAGTGATTTTCCTTCAGAAGAGTTAAATAGCCTTTAACTGAGTTTCAAAGTAGATATATGGTTTTATCTGACTGATTTTATAAGCCTTTTAACAAATGAGGCTGTAATTAGGAGTAATGATAGTGGAACAAGCAAAGTTGGAATCATACATATTAATTTTAACTTTAGAAGATGCCCACTCTTGATGACATTTGATGCTCCTTTTCAGAGAGGGTTATTTCATCTTTAAAGTGGTGGAGCTGTGGTGGAAATTTTCCACAGCACCTGCACCAGCACAAGAATTTGCTGCTAGGAATTCAGCCACAAGTACAGTGTTGGCTCAGGCCATGACCACACTCTCACAGCACCACCTTTTAATAAGTCTAGAGTATTCAAGAGGTTACAGTCAAAGAGGCTATGGAAGCTCATACAAATTCACACAATCCCATGTGGTGTTACACCCAGGGCTGCAATTGTTTCTCCTAAACTGCTCAGCTGCTACCAGAATGCAGTACAATTGCCATGTTTAAGGCTTCTTTGAGTTTTAATAATCACATTTCTCTAAAAATCTGGAAGCAGGCCACATCAGTAAGAGTTCATGGCCAGTCTTTGTCAAAATCAATACGGGAGATTGTGTAGAAAAGGTTAGGCTTGAATTTGACAATCTTGATCTGATTTCACATGACATTTAAGTTGCATGAGATGTATGAGATCAGAAAACTCATGGCACACACTTCTGATTGAGTACAAATACTGCACATACCTTCAATCAAATGCCGAACATTGACTTTTGGCACTGTATTAAAAAAACCGACACAAAGACAGGCTACATGCCCTACAAGCCTGTACTAATCCTTAAAGATCAACAGGGTCTAAAGAAGAATCCAAAAATTCACTGGATACATTCAGTAATAATAAAAAAATACATCAAATCCATTCAACTCCCATTCCTAAAAGAAAACCCAATATAAACCCCACCTGCTAGCTAAGAAACTGTTTCTGTTACACCTTAACAAAATTCTGTCAAAACCCCCACATTTTATTTTTTGCATGATTTCCATTCTTCCATGCACACAAACCTTCTGCACTAATTCTGGATATTTACTTTAAAGCAGCAGCACGTGATACAGATAAATCTAGGGGGAAAAACATCATTGCTGCAAATCCACAACAGAAGACAATTGTGCTAAGACAATGTATCTGTAACTCCCTCAATGTGGGAAAAAAAAAGAGCTAGTTTTCACAGACATGAACCAGAGAATCAAAATTACTGTTTTCCAAATACTACTTATATTAAATTCAAGAACACATAATAAGATATAAATCAAGCCCTGTGAAAAATGGTCCATGGATATCTAGACTCCAAAGGATAAACCAGCCACAACAAAAGAAAATCCAACTCAACAACAAGGGCAAAGACAACATTCAGCATTCACTACTTGAGTAGAACAGAAGTGCTCTGCCACTGAAACTCCCTCTTCAGCAGATGACTCCAGTTCTTCACATATCCAAAACTGGATTATTTTTCCCCTATTACTTACAATCCTCCCATTTCCTCTTTGCTTCTAAATGATCTCACAAGTGCTCCCAGCACCCTTTCTATAATCATCCTGTAATTCCAACCCTGTTTGTGTCACAGCCCACCAGCAAACCTTCGTGGCTTCTCACATTCTGCTTCCACAAAGTCTTCAGTTCATACCCACATTAGCATCGCTACTTGCAAATTCACTTCATTTTCTTGCTATCCTTTCACCTGAAACACCTTTCCCATATCCCGTATCTGTCTCAGAAAGCTTTCACCCTACCCATTCAGCTGGCTTTTTTTTTTTTTTAACAATTCACCCTTCTACAGATTCACATCCATGTTCTCTTTTACTGGGTTCTAAATACATGTTATACTAGAGATGTATTTTTAAAGGTNCAAATCTTTCTCCCCACTCCTTCTGCTTGTTTTTTTTTTTTTTTTAACAATTCACCCTTCTACAGATTCACATCCATGTTCTCTTTTACTGGGTTCTAAATACATGTTATACTAGAGATGTATTTTTAAAGGTGCTGCAAATGCTAGCTGTCCACATACGTAACATCAGAGCGTTATGTGGAGTGTTAACCAGACACAGTTATATAATGCAGGCTTCTCCAGGGAGCTGAGGAAAGCTCTGGAAGAGTATCTTTTTTACACGGATCATTCAGGACTCCAGGCAAAGCAGAACATTTTCTTTTCTCTCCACTGAAGAGTGTTTTTATTTTACCAAAATAGCATTGCTCTAGATGAGAAAAGAGCCCCCATGCCCCTCGACCTCAGGGCTTACAGGAACAGCAGTAAGCTACCTGGCATGGTGTTCTCCATCATCTTTAGCAACGAAAAGCGTTTTATGTACACTCGAATAGCTGAACTCACCAATAAATGGAATAGAAGCCAGCGAGTCACCAGGTGGGCTGGAACCTGATGCTTTCCTTTCTTCTATTCTTTTTATGTGGACTTCTCTCCGAGCATCATTAGGTAACCAACAGGTAGTGTCTGAGGCTGCCTCTTGGTCATTTACAGCAAGAATGTAGGACTGATGCCTCAAAGGCTGTGGAGTCTGGTGGCCAGAAGGTGATTTGTCCCGCATGACCACCGTGTCTTTATCATTTCCCTGAACATCTGTTTGCAGAGTTTCAGGTTCATGGACATCTTCCCTTTCAAAATCATGAATTTTTTGTCTCATGGAACCATCTATTTTGTCAGAGGTAGCTGAACTCTCACTTGGCTGAACAAGTTTGGCGGAAGCTAGAGACAGAGAGGAGGGTGGGATGGTTTTGCCAGTTTCTGTTTTGTGATCTGGGGCACCTTCTGCTCGGATCCTTGACTGTTGGTTTAACAGACCACTCTGATGCAAGTGATTTACTGTTCTTTGGTCTTTGCTGGCAATAGCATCCAGGCCCTGGTTTAGGGGAAATGATGGTTTTGCTGCATAGGGAGCAGAGTTCTTCAAAGAACTACTTTTAGAACTTCTGGCTGGCGTGAGAGACAATCTCTCCTGTGAAACAGTTGTAGATTTTGAAACTCCCCCAGGAGCTTGCAAATCTCGAGAAGGCTGTAACATTTTTATATCTGGTGCAACTTTCTGGAAGTGAGAACCAGGCAGAGAAGCTCTACTACCTGTTCTCCTGTTGTCTGAAATATAACCACTAGGAGCCATAGGAAAATTTTGCCCTCTAAGGGACATATGAAACGCATGCTGTCTAGATCTCTCATAAATACCCCGCCGATCATCTTGTTCAGTAAACCCTGCCCACTTGTAAGTCTTTCTCCTATCTCCATTTGTATCTGCAATCAGATTCTCAGAATGGAAATTTTCTAGCACTTCACCCTGTTTGCTGAGATAATCCCATGACCGAGCCCTGTGGTTCCTAGCATTAACTGAAGGTGAAGTTAGAGTATCTTGTGAAGCACTTCGTGGCCACTCTTTCATCAACACAGGATCTTCAAGTCTTTCCTGGGATACACTTCTCTGCCGGATCTGAACAGACTGTGGAACCCTGTCGTGAGAGGTGCTCCTGCGCCGTACCTGAGAAGCAGTGCGATTTGGCACCACTTGATTATAATCAGTTGTATTCTGAGAAGCTGCTCTTAAACTATCCAACCTTTCCTGTATTGTTCGGGAGCCATACATGTGCATGCGCCTATTATCAATGTACTCTTTGTAAGTTTTGTAGGTCTTCCAGTCTATATGCTGGTGAGAGGTTGGAGAACTATAATGATTAGTAGAGACTGAGGGTGAGTCTGTGACTTGAGCAGGAGGTCTAGTGCTTGGGATTGCTTCTGGACATACTACATAGTTTGAAGCTTTACTTAGTGCTCCAGTTGGATCAGCTGGCCTTGTTATCTGAGTCTGGGGAAGTACAATGCCAGTGGACACTGAAGAAGGTGGTGATGTTGTCCGTGCTTTTAGACTGGTTTGATCTTTCAAGCCGTATCTTACTTCCTCTGTCCTGTGTGATGGACCAGCATGATTATTTCTACAGGATGGCAAATCTACAGCCTTCTCAGAAGGCACAATAACAGTCCTTACGGTTTCATTGCAAACACACACAGCTGTATTTGATTTTGCAATGTCTGTTGGTGATGGAGGCACTTGTATTTCCATTCTGTAGGCCCTCTCTGGCTGTGTCACTGCCCGTACTGGTCTACTGACTTGCTGTTTCCCGAGCGAGAAGTCAGAAGATAGCTTGTCACCAGCTTGTGCCATCACAGAAGGTGTAGATGTCAGGCGTGGATAACATATTGGCGGTGGTTCAGGTATGTTGTGGGCATTACCACTGTAGGCTTCGTTGCCTTTCAGGTAGGCATCTTGGGAATACGCCTGTGGAGAGAAGATTAAGTTAGTGTTCAGTAGTGAGGGAAACGGAAAAGCTCTCCATTTGTACCACCAAGCTTCAAGAGAGGAAACACAAGCACAGAATTCACATCATTTTAGATGTTAGTTAAAAAGATAAAAATAGCATTCCATCCCCTTAGTGAGCAGAAACAGAACAAGCAAGACCATTACACATATTCCCCCCTAATGCCTCCCCACACCTCCACCCCCTCCCAAAAAAAAAATCAAAACCCTGAAGACCAATTTTAGGAAACACTGCAGGCATGGCACTGAGGCCAAGTTCCCCAAAATCCATGAGCACACAACACAGTATTTTTCTCTCCCTTAGTTTTGCTTTCTATCATGATGCTTCACAGATTCTTCCTATTTAAGCTTCACGTTGCTGGAAACCAGAATTTCACAGCAATCGACAGGTTAAAATGCTGCATAATAAATTCAACTAGCACTAGAAAATTTAGTGTATAAAAGAACCATATTCACTTAATGCAATACATATGAAAAGTATACATGAATACACATGATACACACACTCCTCTAAGATGTCTTCTACATAAAAGCTACTGATCCTAAACATAAAACAAGTAAGTTGAAGCAGTAATGTCTTTGTTGTGAGCCAACACCCTATAAGTCATCTTACATTTAACAGGAGACAGCCACTATATGGCACACAAATGTTGCTTCAAAAATATTACTAATATTTAACATTTTTAACTTTAAGGTACAAGCAGTATGAAAATTCACGCATATCCACTACTGTCCACACAATATTAAAATCTCTAATTAATTTCCTTAGTGCACTTATTTGCAGCTTTATGATTAAGAGCCTGACTCCTGAGGAAAAAACGGTTATATTACACTTATTTTACCTTTTAAAAAAGCAGTATCTATCATTGTGAAATTAACAGAAGGTTCAAAATAATAAATCAATGAGAAGCACACAGCATATCTAAACAATATCTTATTATTGAAAAACTTTAGCATGACTTTGTTCAGTTTAAACATAATGAGATAAAGAGCCAATGCACAGCCTGCCAATGCAATGGAAGATTACAATGATTTCTCAGGGCTTTTACACACTTAGGCGTGGTAACATATCACAGCATTTCCTGTCCAAATCATAACATGCTCAATTCCAGAATATCAATGTGCTCTGTCTTAACAGTAGACAGGTTATAAAAGCCCAAGTGCAGCCATAAAATTAATATAGAGCGAAGTACAGAGGAGGGCGAGGCATTTACAACAGTGCTGCAATGTTACACCGAGCATTAGTGAAGTGCAAAATATTAAAGCATACCGAGAGATAACCGACCAAATAACACAGGCACAAACCACAAATTAGGAGATTAGCACTACGAAGAAAATTCAGCTCACACTATCTATCTCATTTCCAGCAAACTTGCTGTTTCATATTCTTAAGAAAAACATGCCTTACAAAACCATCAGAGAAATGGCTACTGTACATTCCTTACCAGTGCTGTGACATCCTTTGTAAACTGCAGCTGGCAGAAAACAGGAAAACAGTAAAAGCTGCTTACAGATGTAAAGACAGAATTATCTTGTCATATTGATGTTGAATACAGAAGGCTAAAAATACAACTACACGGATTTCACTGGAAGGTACCAAGAGAGGTAAAGGGCAGTAGAGCACAAAAAATAACTTCACCCTCCTTGTGAGCACATCCATCTCAGGCTTTCATCTGCTCCTTGCATTTATCCTCTACCCTTGCAGAAAGCGAAATACATTTGTGCCATTTTGCCTTGGTGCATCCCTACAGCTGCCTGCAGAGAGCTCTGGCTCTATGCAACAAGACTTCCCTTCCACTACAGCAACGTTACTGTCTCTCATTTCCCCTGGGCTGCTACCATCCCTGCCTTCCTGGTGACGAAACAACGGCTTTATTATGCATTTAAAACAGCACGCCCCTTCCCCACATATATAGGAACATGACCACAAGCTGTCAGCTGACTGCAGCTGCTTTCATGCTCTACATCTGAAATTAGAGGAATGATGCTGCAGAAACACTCTACTCATGTGATTTGTATTTTTTTTCCTCCTCCACTCATAGTAAAAAATCAAGCCAGGTTTCCACTGGCACATTTAATGGAGGGGAAGAACATAGATAAATATTTCTAAGTCTTTAAATAAATGACTATTTAGGAACTTGACAGGCTGTAAGAATTAAATATATATATACGTATCTATAAATGGAAAAGATGCTGAAAACCCAGAAAACAGATAGAGGAAGAGACAACTGGCATGCAAAGGAAACAAAAATAATCATCCCCTCAATCAGAGAACAATTATTAATTTACACAGCTCATAAACCAGTTCAAAACCTGTGATACACACAAATCACACCAATATAAAATGCACTGCATTTATGCATTTGTAAAACATGCCCCTGACAAACAATGCTTCATTGACTTTGACAGCAGAAAGGCTGAATTCCAAAACCCGTGTGATCTGATCATCACTGAAGACTACAAATGAGTTTAGAAATCAGGTCTGAACTCTTGACAAAATGTATCACAGATACTACATCTCTTCAGAAGCCAGCATTCTCACAGGGTTCAAAATTAGATCAGCTAGGCTTTCTTCTCCCTTCCTCCAGTAAAGAGTATGTTTCCGTGATGCAGGTGTATCCAGACAGACTGCCAGTTCTGAATGAGACAGTTACTGGAAAAAAGGTTTGATGAGGAAAGTGTCATTCTTTCAAACTCATCCCACCCACTTCCCAAGAAATCACTGAAACAAAGCCGAATTTTCTTCCAAGCAAGAAAAAGTTCATAAACGGGGGCTCTGATGTTGTAACAAAGAATATTAAATATCTTTGTTTCATAATTCCAATCAAGTGCCTAAAAAGAAATACTGCAACTTGTAAAGAAATGCATGGATCTGTTCTGAATAATGTCACAATAATGACGCACCACCAGCTTTTTTTACTATGAACTATTTTAATTGCTTTAACTAGAAAGTGAAGTTAAATTCTAAGAAGAGGTTTTGGAGACTAAAAAATGCGAACCACACCAATGTATTTATTAGTTTTCATACACTACTTTGACACTTTAACATTTTGCAACTACATATAAACCACAGTTTAAATATTACTCTCTTCTCCCTTTAGTTCCTTAAATAATATATAGCATGTGGAAATACTACCTTAATCTCCAAGTGATTGCAACAGAGGATATACTCATCAAAAAGGGTAGGGCTTAAACTTAAGTCTTTAAAGAGCCTTATAAATAAATGAAAAATAAAAAGCCTTCCAACTTAAAAATAAAAATTTAATATCCAGATCATTAACGCTCCTGATTCAGACACCAGCCAAGCCACTCAAACTCCTACAGGAGCCAGGTACTCAGTAGTTACTCAGAAGATCCAACACAACTGAAAACATGCTGTTTTATGAGCAATTTCCCACCTTCTCAAAACAACAGCAGTTATGGAAAGTTTACCATACAAATACACCAATTCAGAGTGACATAAAGAGCTTTGATGGAGAACAGCTAGCAACAATTACTAGAAGAAAACTGCTGCGCTTACAGAAAGCACCCAGTGTGTTTCCAGTTACTGTGTACAATTTCCTCCCCACCTTGCAGTCTGGTTTTGTTTGTACCAAGTTTGCAAACTTCTGTGGCAAAGAATTAATTTCTTACTGTGAATCTGTATAACTGGTAGCACATTAAGGATTTAACTGTTAAGGTATTACATTCATGTATGATATACAAAATAGATTTTAAGCCAATAAAACATTTTATAAGGTATTTTTAAAAGGTATTTTATTAACCCTCTAAAATTCTGCTAAGGGTTTTGCTTGCATTTTTTCCTCATTTGGTTTTATGTCATTTATGTTACAATAATGACAGCTGAGGTACATGGATATGTCTTAATAACAATCACAGTGAAACCCCATACTTTCAAGAACTTTAACCAACCATGTCCTATACCCCTTAGTCCAAATCCATAAAAGCACATAGTCATATGCTTCACTGAGGATAAATAATAACACTGATTTCAACCTAACTACTTACAAAATTGGAGATAAGTGTTTTAGTGAATCAAGCTAATGTGCCCAGCAACTTGCAAGTCTGAGCTTGAGGCATTCTTCCTCCAATCACTTTGACTTCTGATTATGTTTCTCTTCCCCAGCCCTAACCTATTCTCATATTTAACATGAGTATGGGAACTGAACACCACAAAAGGTTTTCAGCTGTCTTAAAGGAAACACTTTCCAATTACAATTTGCTCTGGCAAGAGTGCCAGGAATACAGCTCAAGGGGTTTCATTTCACTCAGAGACACCCAGCAACCACTACAGTCAAATAACGTTATCTGAAAAAAATAACCAAAAACCCCCATACACACCTTCTCAAGAGCAGTGAAATTTTAGTACATCAAATTTAATGCCTTAAGCCCAAGAAATTTAATTTCCAAATATAAGCCGTGTGAAAAACTTTCTTGTGAGTATTAGTCTGTATTGAGATAAGGAGGGTTGACACAAATGGTATTTTCTAACATATGCAATGTTAGATAAAGAAGTCTCCTAGGTCACTACATCTTCACACCACACCCCTTCTTCCATTGTACTTGCTGTCAGAGCTTTAATATTAACTTCTGCATACGTAAATAACTGTGTCAGTTCAAAATCTGGAAGTAAAAAAATGGTCCAAGACTCAGGTCTAAACACAGCTACCTACTAAAACATCTCTGTTTATTAAAGTAAGGCAAACGAAAAGATTTTACAGTCTCCCAATGAAACCGCCATTGGGTCTGATGCAACTGGACGGTCTCAGGAATAAAGAAGACAACATTGTTCAAATTGACTTTGAGCAGACCTGTAGTCAGAGACATGAGGTTACCGGGGCATATGAAACTCTAGAATAAACTCCCTTATGCAAGTTAGTTTTCTTTTTTTCTTATCTTTTATTACAGGTGCCTCCCTGGCAATTTCAGGGTACCACAAAGCCTTGAGAGCTGCCCAACTCCATAAAAACTGTAGGTACGAGAAATGGCAAAGCAGCAAACTCTTCTGCCAGCTGCCCAACATACTGAAAACATCCACATCACCTCACTAGAAAAAAGGGCAAAAAAAGAGATGCTTCAATTGACTTTCACCTCCTTCCCTGATCATTCCCATTTAGGATTTTTTCCCCCTGCTACCTATGGTAAGACAAACACGGTCAAGTTTCAGTTAGTGATATACAGTTTTAGCGGCCTGTAATTTTACAGAAAGATGTAAAATAAAAGATATGCAAGAGGGAACTAAACACTTCATGTGTAAACAGTCCCCTTTTATTCCCACATTTTTCATAATTCACAGAATGCCCAATAAAATCTTTTTGTAAATGAAACTACAGAGATCCTTCTGGAATGCTGAAGTGTGTTTCAACACATTCACATGCTACTAAAATGTACAGTGACACCACCTAGGACTGGAAGTAAACCTCCTAACTTTTAGGGCAATTCCTATGAAGAAATTAAATCTTATTCAGAGTGAAACTGTTGGAGGTAGGATAAAAGTTAGGAAAGCTGATTTTCTGAGTTAGTAGTGAGGGAAGTGACAGAAAACAAAGATGAAAGTCAGGATAAATCGCCTGTAGCGTATGTATTTATATACACATACACACAAAGCAGATACACATACTTACAAATAAATATCTACATATATTTACATATAACAGACCTGATGTATCAGCATTAATATGCTACATAGCAAACAACCTTCCAGATGAACAGCTCTAGTGTAAACCGTATCACAGATGCAATTTTTAAGAGTGGTACTTCAAAATTCAGTGACTTGGAAGCTATATTCTTCACATACACAAGAAATGACTAACAAACAAGCAAATTACCATACGAAATAATATTACATATGAAGAACACCCTAACATGTACACATTAGAAACTAAAAACTCTACTCACAAGAATCATAACACGGCTGACCTGTAAGTGGGCTTAGCAATTTCAATTTTCTCTCTTAAGGGAGAGCGCCTTTATATTCAGTACATTCTGTGCAGCACAAAAGCTTTTGGAAGACAGGAAGTGTCACAGTTTGAACAACTTCTTAGTATTAAATTTGCTATGCAAAGACTACAAAACAGCAACAATTCCATTAAATACACTTAAGAGCTATTTGCAGTCAACCTAAATGTCCCTTTCTTGTATGAGCTCAGTGGTACTAAAACCTACAAGAAGCATGAAAACACACAATGCAATCCTAGCTGCCAAGAATTCATGGTTTTGTCACAGGCAGAGATGTTTTAAATGTCCTCTCCTCCATCCCGAAAGTGACATTTCCAAGATCACACCAGCCAATGAACATGACTGATACTGATTACACTAACAGTAGGCTTTCACATGTAATTGCCTTCAAAGTAAGCACTGTATACATGTCACAGAAGGCGATGACCTGTGGATTGGACCACTTCATTGTTACTATTGATGAATGGATTTAAACCCCTGTTTTCAGGAAATTCAATATACCCAGAGGTTCACAGACATATATGGATATTTCTGCAGACTAAACTCAAGGTTTATAAATAGCAAACTAAGGATAGAAACAAGCAACTGCAGTCTTTATGTAGTTAACCTAGCAATCAGTCATCACCATATGGAGCAGACTGCCAAGTACTGTAAAACTTCCCACAACCAGCATTGTTCCTGAATATAATGGAACTATTTCATGCTCGCTGCGCTAGATAAACTTTTCATTAACTCCTACTACAATATGCAGTAGTGCTTTGAGTTCTTCTGGTTTTACAGCATACCTGTATTTAACATCAACAGTTTACAATGAGTGATAGCAACTTACATAACAGAATTTCAGTGACAGAAGTGTAAGTTTTCCCTCAATTAAGAAGGGCATAATGCACCTTCCCATTTTTTGGTCACTTTCCACTTACACTGACCCTACCACTATAGAGATTGCTATCACTTATAGGAACTGTACTTCATTCAGGAATAAGAATTTGCTCTGAGGTTTATCATCCATTTAGGGACTTCCACAAAGGCTAATATAGCATTAATCACAAAGACAAAAAGTGAAAACAAACCCAAAACATGCAATCTCAGCTGAAAACAGAAAGTTACCATCTTTTCACATGGAGTGAAAGGAGTAACAGTCTATGCTGTTTAAAAACATTTTAAACATGACTGTCCAGCTTTTGGTAGAGCAAAGTTCTTCACCAAATCTTGTAATGAGAACAGTAGATTCTAACATCTGAAGGCTTAAGATTAATAATTACCATCTTTAGAAGAACTGCATAGATTTTTCATCTGACTGAAGTTACAGTGGTGCACTGCGTCTCAAAATACTGCTAACTGCTGGTTTACAAGTTTTTTCCTCCTTTGTGGTGGTCTAAAAGAAAATCTGTATATTGACATGTTGCAACTCTGCCATCAAAGACTGACACCTGAAAACATATATACTGAAGTTCAGACTGTGAAAACTTCAGCTATCAGAAGCCTTTCCAACAGGCCTGAATACATGCAATACATAGTCCTGTGGATTGCAGAAAACATGTCTCTTCATGGCTTTCCTCTGCCAGATGCCATGTGGAAGTGACAGTCTTCAAGACAAACCCAGTTATATCTAAAAACATACTTCACAGTAAACAGGAGCATAATCTCCTTCATGCGGTATCATAATCACATACCAACCCAATCCAACAGCAAAAAACTCTCAGTAGGAACTCACACAAAGCTATAGAGCATCTTAAAAAGCATCTTTTGCAAAATGAAGACCCACCACCCACAGCTAATCCTCTTCCTATCTTCAAAAGAGAAGCACCACAAACAGAATTCACAACTCTACCACATCTTACAATTCAAAAGGAAGAGGTTTTCAAACGACACCTGGAAATTACACCTCTTCATTTTCTTTCCAGAACTCCCACAGATATTTTTTCTCTTTCCTGTACTACTCAATCTCCTCCAAAAGAATGATCATATTTTCTTTTTACTAACCTCCTCCAGCCCAAAGGCAATAAATGTCTTCCTCTGCACCATTATCTCATTCGTTGATAAAACAACTTAAATTCCCATAATTTTCAATCTATACTTCACCTGAAGCTTGCACTTGTTGTTTCAACAGCAGAAGAAAGATGTGCGTAAGAGCTTCTTGCCCAGTCAAATACAAAGTTTAAATCTATGAATCCTACCTTGCCCAGATCCTTAGACTGTTATGGCTACATGACTGCATTGGATGCAAGGAGCCAGTCAAATAATTGAACAGTTAGAACTATTCCTACATTTTTACTTATTCACAGTTCCAATTACAGAGGAAAAAAGAAAAAAAAAACAAAAAACAAAACACAACATAAACCAAAACACCCTAACCACCACTGCCAAACAGCTTTTCACTCCCACTTATTCATGCAACAAAAACCACCCCCTGCCCCCAACATTCCCTCTGCTGGATTACTGAAATATTTCTTTATCAAATGTTCTCAAAATATCACTTCTATTCTAATATCTTGGCTTGCTGGCCCAACTGGCTGAGTTCCTATACTAGACTGTATTTTCTCCTTCAGCTCAAAACAGAGATTCTTGGGTTTTGGGTTTTTTTTTACCCATTAATTTGCCCTTTGATACTAGAAAACAGCTACTGAAACCCACAGATTTTTCTTAAATGTTATTTAAAGACAACTCTTACAGTAATGTGTGGATTGCAAAATAAAATTTTCCAACCACTAACCAGGAAGTCTTCCCCTTTCCCATTCTTCCAATTACAAATAGACAAGAGCATATCAAAACATCAGGTTATTTTTCTGATACTTCACAAGACACACATCGTATCTTATCCACAGATCTTTTGGACTTAGAGACACTAAATAGGAGATGAACTAACTCAGTACATATGCAGGACCTCAGCTCAAATGAGGGGCATATAGGCACCAGCATAACAAAATATTTACAGCAATTCCAATTAAAAATCCTGTGAACAACCTTCAGCAAATTCCCCCTGCTTCTTCCCTGGAAATGTACAGTTTGTGAGTTATTTTCAAATCTAACTCTAAGCACCATCTGTTATTATTTAATTCACATTTAGTAATAATTCCCAACTCACTTAGAATTAGAAAACCTAGTTAAAGCAACCCAATTCATAATTTCTAACATAAGGAAACTAATCAAAAATGTAGTAAGAATACAAACATTATTAACAAGTTGGGGTTTTTTACAAGAAGCTAGAAATATCATGTGCAAAAGGTTTTCTCCCCTATATTTAGGTACTTCTGAAATGTCAAGGGATGTCAAGCAAGTAGAATATCTAAGGAGTGACAGAGTTAAATGTTAGCTCTTTAATTATTTGCTCGTAGCACAGTTCAAAGACTTTGTAACCAACAGCAAGATATTTTTCTTTAGATACTGTCTGAATATAAGCTCCATAACATACCAATTGAAGAATGTCCTCGTCTTTTGGCATAACGCTAAGTTCCAATATGCTGTCACTGAAAGAAATAGGGAAAAAAAAAACAACCAACCATAAGACACGAATTTTTGGAAAAGATTTTCAGTTATTGTTACAAAATCGATCCATTAACTTCCATGGAGCAAACCCATTCAAGAACTCCCACGCTAAGTTACAGTATCAAATTAACACAATAGAAAACCACTGATTTCCATTGGAACCTTTGCAAATATGAGTAGAGAAGGAACCTGATTGAAGACTACATCTGTGTACTCAGCAAAGTCAGTTTATTAAGCCAACACGCTTGGTCAGTTTTGATTTTGTTTATTTGTTCTGTGGTGTTTTTACTTCCTCCAGCCCTAAGGTACATTGGCCATTTGGAGCTTTTCAGACAAAAGAAGGTGCCAAATCTGTAAACACAAGTTAAAAGTTCTCTCTCTATTCCATTTAAAACTAAAGTCTGTTAGCACTCTAAAATTGCTGGGGAAATGTTGTAACTGCCACATCATGTGAAAAGCGGAGCAACAGCAAGGCAAGCACTGACTTACACCTTTCCACTCCAATCACCTCCTAACAGGATCAACTTAAACATATTTAGTCAGTCAGATGACATCTGAAATATGGATGAAAAACACTTGCTATTTTTAAGTGCTGAGCCTGTCAGTCTGAATTGCTGAAACCAAAAGCAGGAGCAGAATGAAGATACAGAAATCCAGATAGCTCAATCAATGCAATTTAAATACAGGCAAAATCTGGACACTGAATGTACAATGTTACTCAGTTATCCAGAGTAAAATATTGTAAAATAGTGAACCTGCAGCTAGTATCTACCAGAAAAAAGCATTTTCACAAGCAAGAAAGAAATACATGCTTGTAACACTGGATACACAATACCTGAATTCATTATCTCATCTGAGACAGGAATACTCTGTTCACAGCCATTAAATGTAAACTGGAACAGGTACAGGGAAGGGCTACAAGACAGACGGCTTGTACAGACTTAACTAGCCTTAATAAAATAGAAAATGGAGAGATTATGACTTTTATTTAGAAATCTCACAGAACATGTCACAAGAAGAAAAGAGTATTTGGACAAGATGACCAATGCCAGCACAAGAAAATGTGCTTACACTGTAACCTGATATATCAGACTAGAAATTACCTAATCTGTACTGGTCAGTACAGTGCTGAGAAAAGACAAAACCAGCACAGATACTGGCCACTGACTTTAGGGTGCACAGAACAGTTTGTGAAAGCATTGAGAGGGACCTCAGTTTCTGACTTCTGCGGAAAGCCATCTTCTCACAAGTGTAACATGGGATTATTATGCTTTCTTATATGAAAAATGTGTTTATAATGAGGTTCCTTTTCCATTTGTTAGCAACGGCAGACATAAGGCTGCATTCCAAAACAGCAGAGTAAAGGTATCTGGTTTCACAATCTTCTTAAACCACAATTCATTTGGGAGTAGGGAAAAAAAAATTAAATCTCCAAGCAGCATAAATTAGTTTAGTTTTAAGACCAAAGATCAGCAGTGACAGACTTCGTTTTTCTTTTTAAGCCTATGCACTGCTAGGAAAAAGGAAGTTTTCAAAAGCCTTTAGAATTTTTTTTTTCAGAATTCTGAATTTTAAGAAACGCAAAAGTATCGATTTGTTTAACAGTCATATTTTCATAAGATATTGTCATATCTTCAAGTACTTTTTATAAGAAGGAATCTGATTTAACACAAAACAAACCATTCTCTTCCGCAAATATTTTGCACCTTTTTTAAGAAAGTGTTTCAATCAATTTACACAGTCTAACACTTTCTTAGTAGCTACCCAAAAGAGGAAAGGATTCCACTCAGGAGCAATGTTTAAGTATATAGTTATTTGAATGATACATAAGTATTTTATTGCATTTTGTCTGCAGAACTTTCTGGAGAGTATTTGGATCTTCCTGCTTTACATTTTATGACATGCTCGCAGAGTGTTTTTCAATTCTTATATCAGAAACAAAAAGTATTAAAGAATGCTTTTGGTGTATTTACTACATGCAAATTCTGAATTAGGAAGTATTATTAAAAATCACCACACAGAATGGCCATTTACACTAAGATATTAGAAACAGTACTGTGAATTCTCAGAGATGTAATGACTTTCATTACATGTTTTAAGAGTTAAGTTTAAATTCATTGTGTCAGAGTCACGAAACTAAAGCATTAATCATAAAGATTATCTTTTGAGGTGTTATTTTGGATTAATGAAGCAGATTCAAGAGCTGAACTCTGTATATTTGTAAGTAAACCAAACAATTTCAAGAATAATTTGCAAGGAGAAACAAGGAGAACAGACCTAATCATGCAAATTCCCCACAGTTCAGAAGAATAAGGAAGAAAAGCTGGGAATGGGTTGGCCAGGGAGGCTGTGAGTGCTCCATCCCTGGCAGTGTTCAAGGCCAGACTGGATGAAGCATTGGGTGCCATGGTTTAGTGTGAGGTGTCCCTGCTTATGGCAGGGGGGTTGGAACTAGATGACCTTAAGGTCCTTTCCAACCCTAACTGTTCTATGATTCTGTGAATCAGAATCTGTTTCTTGTTTATTCAGAACTATAAACACTTAACAGAGTTTACATTAATAATCAACGTAACTCCAAGCTGATTAAGTAAACAGGTAAGAATAAATTCTTCATGGACCAAGCTTAACAGCTATTGGTGAACTGCAGTAGGAAACCCTGATCTAACAGTGATTTCATAATTAATCTTACAGGACACAGTTATTTCCAGCAACTTTTTTGAGGTGTGCCCTCCACCTTCCAGAGGAAGCAATCAGTCTAAGTATTGCTTTGCTACGTCCAACCCGAGCAAAACAAGTAACATTCTAGACACAGCTTGAAATTTTTATGAGAATACAAAGCATGGCTGAATCATACTTCATCATAAGCCCCACTGGAATTCATGGGATTCATTTCATTTAAGGTAGCTGAGTTCTGATGTCTGCAGCATTATATAATGAGGACAAACAGCTACAGTTGAACAACTTTTCTAGAAAAACAGCCAGCAGCTATGGAAATTGAGAGAGAAAATCCAAAAATCACTAAGTCCAGACTGAGTTTCACTTCAAAAGAGCTGAACAGTTAGTGTGGGGGCGATCTCCCTCCTTAGAGATAAGAGATGATAAAATTTGTTCTACCCTTAAAAACTGCTCTGAAGATGATCACAAAAACGACAAAAGAATAAGCACCTACAGTCAGCAATAAGTTTGAAAGGGCAACAAAAACGAGAATTAAAAAGCCAGTAATTAAAATGTCTAGAAAACCACCACAGAACATACTGAGACTACACACAGAACTGTCTTTAGTCATGAATAAAGGATATTTCAATGGACAACTCAGCCTTTTAAAAGGCCTTTCAGCAAGTTGCTTGCACAAAGCCTACTGAAGAAACCAAGGTGTGCTTGATGGAAGATCAGCTGAGACACAAACCAGACAGAACTGTGTCAATGGGCATTTTTCAGTAAAGTGAACTTGTGCAAGACCAACCTATCAAGAACTATTAAACCAAGTGATGCAGATAAGACCTTTGCTTCAGCGAGTTCCTAAACCAAGGATTTCTGGGAAGTGGGCTAGTACTACCTGACCAAATATCACTCTGTAACAGTTGCAGTGTTTTCACAGTCTTAAGAATCCATATCTGGATATTATCAAAGAGGATATTGACACGAACAGATCATCAGTCTGACCCAGAATGGCTATGCTGATGCAAGAACAACATGCTAAAACAACAAGCATACACCATGATGTAATTTTACTTGCCAGGAAATGGCAGCACATGTGCAAAACTAACTGCTCTGAGCATAAAAACACCATTTTCAAGAAAAGAATTAAGAGAGATTATTCTTTAGTCACATAAGAAGTATTGCCTACAAGGAAGATACACCTGATCGGGAGTCTGAGTTCTCTCTATGGATCAGGATTAATACTTATCTGTTTACCTTAAGAGATCTAGCTGAAGACTTCCTGATGGTTATATGTTCTGCATAAAACACTCAAAGATACACATGACCTTTTGTTACCATCTTCTGTGATGTACACATCTGGCTCAAGGCAACAAATTGTTCTTCTCTCCTAACTAACAATGGCATCCCTTCATCTTCTCTGCACTCATGGAAATTAGAGGGACAGATGCAGCAGTGCATGCACTAGGCCATTCCTGGCTGCACTAGATAACCACTGATAAGGCTTTGTTCAGGTGTCCCTGGTTTATTCACTGTGGGCAGGGGTTGCATTCTGCTGGGACAGTTTGCCATGTACAGTCACAGGGCTGAAAATAAAACTTTATACACAAGGAGACCTACAGTTAAGAATCTCTGGCCACACAGGTCATTAAAGATGGGGCAACCATGGCAAGGGGGCTGGAATTATATGATCTTAAAGGTCCCTTCCAACCTAATCTGATTTAACTGACTGATGTACCTGTTGGGCATGTAAAATAAAATCCCATATCTTGGGTATACACTACTGTACAATAGTTCTGTCTGTACAAATACGAAATGAAAAAACAATACATGGCTTGTGTTACCTCCAGGAAAGGTTATTATAAAAAGACAGACCCCATCTTTCCAGCTCTTGTATAGAAAGCACTAATGACACAAAAAGCATTTCACTATACCTTGCTGTTATAACTTTGACCAGGCAAAAAAAAAAGGGGGGG
>NDXB01017392.1:269358-306699 GCA_002631895.1 Agapornis roseicollis | reverse complement strand
TTACACAAAGCTTTGGTGTTAAAACTGTGACCAGGAAAAAAAAAAAGGGGGGGGGGGGGAAGGGCAAGGATATATTTATTTTTAATGAAATCTTGAATAAGACTCCACTGTAATTGTAATATCAGGACCTTCATTTCTGTACTTTAACTGTAAGCATACCTGAGCCTTAATGTGTGAAGATTTAATAAAAATATAATGTGACATTAGAGGTATTTAGAGAACATTTCTGTATGCTAATCATAACACATCTTCGTTCTAGGTAACACATTATTATACTGGAAACTTGTTGCTATAGAAGAGAAACTGGCACCAAGAAAACTGTAAAAATGGAGGCAGCTATGAGGCATGAAAAGGAGTATTTAGATTCATGTATGGACATGATTTAACAAGCCCTTGTGAGTTGCAGGAGCAAGTATCAGTATTTCCTCAATTCTGCAAGGCTCATCACTTACTGCAACGTAGAGGAAAGCCAAGATGTGCTGCAGATGTTTTCCAGGTGAGTACTAGCATAACATTTTTCCTTTACCAGATATGTTGATTTCTAGTGAACAGATCTCATAAGCAAGATAGATTTTTCTGCTGTTGTTTTTAAATTGACACATGTTGTATGCATCTACCTAATCCTCCTATTTTAAGTTCAAACAAGCTTCCTCAGCAACACTCAGTGTGATTTGCTAACAAGTGACAAGTACTGAAATAAGAAGACTGTGGGCACAATTCAGCACACCCATACTCAACCCTTTCTCAGCATTCAATAAACACATGAAAACAGAAATAGTAAAACAGTGTGTATTAAGGAAAATTTAAAAATACAGTGACTTTTTCAGAACCATCATGTGGTCGTTCCCTGCTTAATATACAAACACTGTGGCACATAATTCAATACATTATCTTACCTGTTCTGTATTAAAGCAATGACTTGAGAATATGTCTTCCCAATAACACTTTCTCCATTGACTTTTATAATTCTGTCACCTGATAAAAGAAAGGTTTTATCTTCAATTAATTTGTCTAGACATTGGTTTCGATCATTTTCATTTTGTATGTCCATACCTCACGATATTCAAGATCACCAATACATTAAACTAAGGGTAGTCATCTTTCAAAATAAAAAAAAAGAAGAAAACAAAAGATGCACAATACAACAACGTATAACGTTACACAGGATGCCAAGTTTCTACGCTTTTCTCAGAACATTTTCAGATGTGGTATTTCATTCTACCCTTCCAAATGAATTACCTAGAAACTCATAGAAAGCAAACCAGAAGCAGGTGTAAGCTATAGAAAGGCTCAAAGTAAAGGCTTCAAAATAAAGTTTTTGATGTATGGCAACATATACTGACAACCCTGCCTAATTCTTAAATGAACTGGAAGTGGACATTTCATTCCAGCACTTAACCTCAAAATAAACCCAAGCTTTACATCAGAACACTGCCAGGTGTAGCTCTACACATGTCCTTTAACAGCAGCAAATACTGCAATTCTGTACTTCTTCCTTCTGAGAAATAAAGAATGGGTATTCTGAAAGGCTTCAGTTTACTTCTATCAGCTTGTTACCACCCTCTTCTTCACCTGAAAGAACTTCCAAACAGTTTTGTGTCTAGCTTCTTAAGCAATGAAAGAAAGGCTGGTGGCAACATTCAGTGCTTGCCAGCAATTCACATGACTGCCAGGCACCTGTGATGAATGGCAAACTCTATCCCTCCCACATACATACCTTATGCAATTAGGCTGAGAAACTGGACTTTAATGAATACAAAGTTAATTTTTAAATGCTCAGTAAAACACCAAAGTAAATCCTTTCAAAAAGTTGCAGGAAAAAAAAATGTTTTAGGTTGTGCCAAAAAATACTTTTATTTACAAGCTCTGAACCATGTCCTGTTAGGTCCCATAGCAAGACTTCCTCAGAACACACCAGATCCTTCTCTGGAACTGAAAACTGGCTCTTTTCCAGGCTGTTCCAGAACTTGCCCATGGATGTAAATCTTTATTCAGTATTTCCACTAAAAACTGCAATTAGGAACATCTGTGAAGTAGGCCATATGATCTTACCTATTCTTGTGCAGGTAAGGGGGTTTTTCAAAGAAACAAACTAGGTTACACACAGCAGTGAAACAAGCCTACTTGAAGTACAAATCCAATGAACCTGTCAAAGATCTTGTGTGAGGGACAGTGCAGAACTGGTTACATGAAAGAAGTGGGAACAGGCAATTCTGAAAAATACAACTTTGCTCAGTTTGAGGAGTACATATAGGGGAAAGCCAGCTCCCTGTAGTCAAAAAAGGATATTTAAGAAAGAAGGCTTTTTCTAACAGCTATCAATCTGGTGTTTCCTTAGATACCTCTGATCAAACTATAAATTAATCTGAACACACACCACCTCCCTTTCCACACACATTTTAGTTTTTTATATTCTTGCATATAGACAGAATCATGGAATGGTTTGGGTTGAAGGGACCTTAAAGCTCATCCAGTTTCAAACCCCTGCTGCTACGGGCAGAGACACCCTTCACTAGACCAGGTTGCTAAAAACCCCATCCAACCTGGCCTTGAATATGGTCAGGGATGGGACAGCCACCGTTTCTCAGGGCAATCTGCTCCAGTGCCTCAACACCCTCTTAGTGAAGGGCTTCTTTCTAATGTCTAATCTAAATCTACCCTTTTTCAGTATTAAAACATTCCCCCTGGTCCTGTCACTACATGTCCTGGTAAGAAGTCCCTCTCCAGATTTCTTAAAAGACATAAAAACCAGCATGAAGATCAAGACATGGGAAATCTGGCTGGCTGTATTTTAATATGGTATGATGATTCTACAAAATAAGAAATGCACACAATGTCTGTATCAGAGGCCAAGAAATCCACCTGGCTGATTATTCCCTGAGTGTTTTATATGATGATTTCAAGACACAGATATAGCAATATATTTCACCCTGAAGTTTCCAGCAAGAAACAGTGGCACGACCTAATTAGATAGAACTGCTCCCAGCGATGTGTTTCAGAAAAATATTCTGGTAATTTAAAAATTTATTTTCTGTTCTTTATCCTCAGCTCCTAAAAATCTCTTCTATGCCTAAAAATAAAGTATTCTCTACAGATTTCATCTCTTTCAATTTGGCAAACACTGAAGGGAGCGAAAATTAACATGGCTCCTCTGTACAACTTCAACATATGCTGCACTTTATCAAGCCAAAACATTTCTTTATATAACAGCATTAAAATAATGCCAAAGAAGCCCCTTCCTGAATAACTACTTAAGGAGGAGTTAAAAAAGAAAAATGCCTTATTCTGTACAAGGAAGATCCAGCACTGTTTTTACATTGCTAATCATTCTAGAACCTTTGTATTTCTTTAGGAAGAAACATATAAAAATTATCCTATTCCAGTCAAATGTATGTAAATAACTGTTTTCAAAGAAGAAAATAACAGCTCATTGTCAACACCACCACAGTCCTTTCATAGAACTTATCTTTTGTCATATGTTTAAGAACAGAAACCTGTGTTGTGGGGGCATCCATCTACATATCTTATTAACATTTGTAAGACCTCCCATTTTAACATAGCTTTTTTTCCCTTCAACATTTAAGTAAAGGTGTGACAAAGTACCTGGCACTTCACAAAGAAACAAGTTTTCTCCTCTCCAGTTTGATTAAATCACACAACTGAACAAAATTTTATTGTTTCCACTTGATTTAAGGAGGTGGAATAATTTAGAGGACAAAAACCTGAATGTTTTGAGGTTATTAATTTGTCACAAAGCAAAAGAAATAGGAGCTCAAAGGTGCTGTTTTCTTCCCCTTTCACTTTCTCCTCATGTATTTTATCTTGTACTACTTACTGGTTTTTTAAAAGATGATAAGCCAAAAAGACTAAGGCTTTAATGCCTTAATGTATCTTACACAACACTTCCTGAGAGAACACAATGGTGCTTGTGAGATTAAAGAACACTGGAGAACAATTTAAGAGAGGTTTCATACTTATAAACAAAAGAACTATGTTTAAAGGGAAGATAGAACTATGTGTAGAAGCTTAAACCATATAGTTTACATCACATACACAAGCATGCCATCAGTGTTACAGTAAAGCAGTACCTGTACACAGTCCAGCTTCAAAAGCAGGTCCACCCTCTTTAACTTGTTTAACAAATATGGTATCCATTGGCTCCAGTCTGTTTCTCTGCTTCCCTGGGGAAGAAAGTATAGCTGTGAATAGCATTCCATTATATTGCATTACAAATGTTTTCACTTTAAGAATTCTTATGAAACACAACACCCTGCCATGTTCATTCATTATACTGAAGACTCAGGATCAATTTGGGTGAGGGAAGGAATAGAGACTAGGAGTCTTAAATGCAACTACATTAAACATCTTTTATGTGTCTGGGGAGAAAAGAAAGGGGTGGGGGGAGGTGTATCTCAAACTTAAACTTGTGAATACTCCAGAACTTGTGAATGTTCCAGTAAGTAGTATTTTTCAGGTTCATTTCATCCTCATGCTGAGACGCTTACACTATTCAGTAAGAAGTATTGCTTCCTCTTCTAGACTGCTATCTGACATAAGATATAAACCCAGACAAGCTGAGTAAGAACTCGGCAGTGCAAACTGAAGAATAAAATTTTTGCATCTTTCCTTAGGTGGGAAAACCCCCATAACATTGGCTTATAACCCACATGGAACTGAAACTGATTTTTTAACACTGATTTTCAGATGTTCCAAGATAAAAGTCTAACATTTTCTTGAAGATTTATCAAAATTCAAAAAGTAATGTAGAATTCAAAGCAAATTATAATGTCTGCATGCACTGTAGTATCCATATATACACAATGTAGAAGTTAATCTACAGTAGTTAAAAAACCGTTAAACCTCCGTATTCTTGCCTTCCCAGTATACTTTCCCAGTATATTTGTGATTCACTTTCTATGTGGAAAGAAGTTCAATATTTGAAGAGTTTTAATAGATTGCCCAAAATCAGACCTCCCTCTGACTCTGATTCACATATTTCAAATATACATTTTAGCCTACTGCCTTCATTCTGCAGACCCTCAGTGTCCTGCCAGTTTACCACAAAACAGTGGAACAAGATGGCTTACTCATATGGCTCTAAATGACCTTCTCAAAATAACTCCAGATTGGTAGAGAACAATCTGAAAGTCGACTGGATAAAATCAGGTAATTGCTATATCCAAAGCAACTGAATTATAAATCAAGAAACTCCAGCTGGCAGCTCAGTTCCCAAATACTTCAAAATTTTATTAGCAGGACACAGCTACAAGACGTACTTTGCTCTTTGTGATGCTCTTTATGCTCACAAAGATGCTCTTTGTGAACTAAAGCTATTATCTGTCATTTTTAATCTGATGAATTAAGTAGACACTGAACACATGAGAGAGTCTCATACTATGAGAGGCAGTAATATTTCAAAAAGTTCATACAAGATCCAAGTATAATTTACCCACATGCATGAACAAAAGGTTGTTTCAATGGCTTACGAGATATACGACCTTACATAGGACCAGGAAACATCCTCCCAGTATTGCCACTCAGCCCTTTAGCAAAGAGATACATACAATCCCAAAAGCATCAAAAAATACAACTAATGCAGCTCCCATGGCACATTTCATTTATAACGTTTAATATCTCATAACTTAAACACCAAGGGGCTACCTCAGTTTCCTTTACAGATGCTCATCCAACTAAAGTAAATTAGTGGCCTACTGCCAGTTTGCTTAACACTCAACTGCTACTTCATGCCTTGCCCACACTTGAACATTCAAAGCAAGAGGTCAAGCAGCTAAGGCTACTCCTGTTCAACATCCAACACAGAATACTTTTCATACACTTCCCACTCCTGAGGTAAGAGGGGAAAAACTGTACCAATTTATGAAGATCAGAGACTGAAGGCTTCCCTAACGCATCCTATTTCTGACTGACCTGCTAGCTACATCAAGAGGTTCTTCAGCACCACAGGCTCTTGTTTTAGGTTTGCACAGCTGTCTTATAGACTGATTCTGAAAGCTAACCAGGCATTAAACTTGGTTCTTTGTCCTACATGCAGAAGGACACTATATTGAACAGTCATCTTTCTTCCTCAAAAGGTGAATCCCACCCTAAAGATAAAGATCAATTTAGGAGCAAAAATTTGGCATGAAACATTTCACGTGTTATTTACATTGTCAGGTTCATTATACAGCTCAGTAACATCCAAATACAAGACAAAAAGAAAAGCTAGGACTCTCAAGCTTTAGTAGATGAATACATGTTCTCCATTTCTCCTTGGTCTTTTTACATATCTGGACACAAGCCAAAACTTTTTCCCATCAGTAACATATAAATGAATGTTCTTGAATACATAGCTTCAAAGTGTATGTTTGTATTTTGAGTTTGAAATGCAAACGAAGTTAAACAGTATTTTCTGACAGCAGAAGCCAACAGTACTTTCTTCAGACCAAATGAGGCAGTATAAATCTTGTGAATGTGCATTCAATCATTGCAGAAATAAATACCAAGTAAAATTAACAATGTGGTAACTTGCCTAATGTCTCAAAGTCTAACAATTGCTACACTTCAGTTTAATTGTGCCTAAATCTCCATTGGGTCCTTTTTGCATCCAATCGTCAGGCAAAAGCAAGATGCTGTTCAGAATGCGAGCCTAAGCTTTCCCGCCTTCCAAAGTCCATCACCTAGAGATTATCACAGTGAAACTTTTACACGGAACTCTCCAGCTCTGCATGACATAGTACCAGATCAAGATTCACAATTTTCCTTTCTAATACTGAAAGGCCTAATTTTTTGGAGCACACCAGCAATTCCTCACAAGGTGGTAAAACAACGAGCAGTAAAGCAGCTCATACTACTAGTCTGTTAGACATGCAGTCCTATTTGCCAGTGCTTTTCTAGTGCTCATTGCTGTGTATTACTTTACCTTCTCCCTACTTTTGTTAACAACTTTACAACTGAGCATTACATTGCAGGCTAGCATGAAATAAGACAGTTTCTCCCAAATCTTCAACAGCAAGTGAAAAACAAGACATCACACACACAAAAACCAGGGAAAAGCACGAGCTGCCAGGAACACTCACATACACAAGGAGGCAGCAGAGATGAAAAGCACAACTTCTGTGAAAAAGAATCTCATGTTTACTTCATTTCTCCGTAAGTGCAGCTATAAGCAAAGGTGCAGTGTCCCATAAGGGCAGTAAAAGAAACAGAAATATATAAAGTTGCTAAATGCATAACCTAGCTGACCAGGAACTGAAGAACAGTCCATAAAGATCAAGATGTCATTTCCTTTATCAGTCTTGCTAGCATAGAAAGATCTCAAGTGTGAGTAAATGGTCACCAGTCAGGAAAAATTAAAACTCAAGTTATTGTGCAGGCAGTAATGTAGTTTGATTGACAGAACAACTAAAATATTTTGCGCAGTACAACCACTCCCTTAAGTGATGCTATTCAAATGAAAACAAAACTTGAAGAGCAGGCAAGATTTTACTTCAGACATTCAGCACCATCAGAAATAAGGAGATAAAAATGAATCACCACGTATACGGAAGGCTCAAGGCAAAAATTCATTGGCTTAAACAAGGGTAGTAAGAAATCAAATAGGTTTTAGTCTATGCAACTGAAATTAAGAAAAGTAATCTGAAGAAGCATGAACTTCTAAATCAGATGCAAGACGTACACTGAAAAGCAGTTTATTGCAATAAAATTTTTCCTAGCTGATAAAGACATTTTCATGTCAAATAAAATTATAAGATTCGTGTTTAATAATAAAATTCTCTTTTCCTTCAATAAAAGGGAATATTAAAAAAATCACTACCCTTAAAATTAGGAGTTGATAACATTCATAATTTATTTAGATGGGGGTCATATACAGCCAAACTTCTAATTCCCCTAACTTCACAAAGAAATCAATTTTATATAGGTGCCAATTCTAAATCAAGCCCCTAAAATGCTAATCTGGAGTACAGCTGCCACGTAGGGAACATGACTAGTACTACCAAATGCAGTAACCTTGAGTTATTTTTTAAGCTACTCTTTGAAGATCTGACAGTATTAATATACTGCTCCATGATTCAGAGAATGGTTAGGGTCGGACAAGACCTTACAATCACCTAGTTCCAGTCAGCCTGCCATGGGCAGGGGCCCCTCACACTAGACCATGTTGCCCAGGGTCCTGTCCAGCCTGGTCTTGAACACTGCCAGGGATGGAGCACTCTGGAAAACCAAATGACATGGCAGAAGTTACATTACCAAATCTACCTAAACATTACAAAATAGCAACAAACACATCACTTCTCTTTAGTTATTATATAATACAGTCAGATAAAAAGATCCAAGTCGTAAAGATTACACGAAGAACACCTCTCTGACAAAGAAACTTCACGTTTTGAAGAGGGGGAAAAACCCACAAAAGAAACCAACTAACCAAATAACCCCACACCAAAGTGCTATTCCTGTCTTTATGACCTGAAAAGCACAAACCTGCAAGTGTTGCAGGGGACAGTGCAATACATACTTCCCTACAAAGTCTCTCTTAAGAATCAGATGCTTAAAAACATGCCATTTCTTCTCTTTCTAGAGGAAAGAGAAAAAATCTTTTGCACAGGGCAGCTGATCTGTGCTTAAAAATCCTCATGACATAGGAACTGAATAAAGGCTACAGTTCTGTTAGCCTTACATAGGGTATTTTTACTCCTGGCCCTATGCTCAGCAGACAACAAAAGGGTGATTTTTATTTTTATATTCTAGAATTACCAATGCCATAAACACCCTCAAATTAGTAAATTAGGGCAGGCTCTCATGTACATCTTTGACTCAAGAGGGAGAAACATTCCTCTTCAACATGAAGATCTACAAGTATGCTTTCAGATAGCCAAGGCATTTGAACTCCACTGATGCAACACTGCTGAGTGGCACTGATTCTTGGGACACTTTTTAGGCAAAGGAGGACAGGTACATGCAGATACAGTGAGTCCTATATGAACCCTCAATGAAAAATATGCTAATCATTTCCCAACCTACTCAAAAATAGATGGCTGACAGTACAGCAATACTTAAAAGAGATTTCATTTAACTAAACATAAATCACAAAACTGTCAGGATTACATTTAACAGGGAGAGTCCAACTAAAGACAATCCTGGATTTTATAATCTACAAACTGAATTTCATACATGGTAAGCATTTCTCCATTAGCAACTCACTGCAGAGAAGGAGCCCAAAGGTCCCAGGCCAGCCATTACAGAATTTATTGCACCCACTGTCAAGCAAGAATTAGGGTTACAGTGCCAAGGATGAGCCTCTAAAAGAGTATGATAATAAGTCAAACAGCACTGCTGAGTCATTTAGCACAGAAACACCTGGCATTCAACTCTGCAATACAGGAAGAATACCCTCTGTTATTACTCAAAGCACCTCTGACATTTTGATTAGGCAACTCAAAAGATGGTATTTCTTCTTTTGCTCACTCTTCTCTTAAACCATTTGACTAATAGAACCTCAATTCTATCTTCACGGTTAGGGGGGAGAAGAGAAAAATAATCTGGCACTGTTATGGAAAACATGTGACACAGTTTCAACTTCACTACAAACTCCTCAAAACCATGCTTTCCCTTTGCATTATTTGCTAATATTATTACAACTTTTTTTCAATTCTCTCAAACCTGAAAGAAAACCTTTTCAAACTTAAAACTTAGCCTATGATTAAACAGTCTAGAGGATTTACTCTAGTTTTTAGATAAACACATAGCTATTCAATTTGTATCTGTTCTAGTGAACCTACAGACTCTCCCATAAATCCACAGAAATTAGGCTTATGTAGCACTTTGTAAACTCAGCAGTCATTCAGAAATGTTACATATGTGACAACCTAGAAGGCCGCTCTGCTGGACATTCTGGATGTATTTTAAGGGAAAAAGAAATCCTCAGGTTTTGGCCTCAGTGGAAAAGTTAAATGAGCCCTCTTCCAACACTCTCAATATTTAGTGTTAAAAAATGAAGGTGGAATCAAAAAAAAATCCATTAAAAAAAGACAATTTACAGTGGCACTATCCTAAAGCATTACTGTTACATACCTCTTGTCTCTTATTCCTAATTCCAGTATAATATACCTTAGAGCGTATCATCCCAACAACCTATGACCTTGCCAAATACTTGCTTTCACATTCATTCCCTTGCTCCATTATCACAGGCACAATTAGTTTATTTTGTAACAGACTCAGCCGATAGACAATAATGTTAAAAAACGTAGGATTAAATTAACTCCTGGGAGAGCACAAGCTACATCACAGAAATCAGTCTGCTGAAAGAAATGAAACACAGATACTCGAGACATTATGTAAGCTGCAGCAAGGAATAAAAAACCTCTCCCTTGTTTTTTTCCACCCAGCTCTACAACATCAAACCAGACCTGCACAGAGCTGAAGGAGCTCAGGTCATACATTGGAACTATTGAGGTTAGACTACTGAAGGGTAGAAATTGTAATTCATAGTTAAGAAAGGTTAAAAAAAATAGCCTGTTGATCAAAACAACCCAGAAACCTCAGTGAAAACAGATGTCAGAAGTGTCATTAGGAAGCACATGCTCAGTCTCTACAGAAGAAGACACTGAGCAATATACTTAAGATGCCTTTCATTATTTTTTTTTTGGAAGATAAGCATCTAGTTGCTATAGATACTTCTATATAGAAACAGAAGAATAGGAGGAATACCATATTAAAAAAAGGACAGATACTAAACTATAATTATACTGGATTTCCAGGCACTGTATTAAACATAAAATAATTCTCATATGAAATTCCTTTCAGACTATGTCTATATGGTTCTCATAATGCATGTAATCATGATCCACAAGCCAAACATTTTTGGAAAAAAACATGGTTTAGGACAAGATACAAGAAATGACCAACCCATTTAATATGCTCTAAATGTATGCTTTGCTTCAAGAAGTCTTTAAGGGACAACACTACATCCACTGTATTAAGCGCACAACGAAATGTCATGGAGACAGCATGGCAATGGAGATTGCTTTCTCCAGTATCTCTTATCACATGTTGACAGTGCAAGTTTTTAATATGAAGTATTACTATTTTTAATAGGCACCACAGGTATTTTTCAGCTTGTCTCCAAATAGTCCTGCATTGCTTTCCTGGGAGACTTCCGTCTGTGAGATCTTTTACATAAAATTATGAAATAGGGCAACTCCAGGAAAATCTCCAAGTTAATCCAGGCCGGTCAGGATAACAGAAATTCTCAAGAAAACAGCAGAAGCTGATCAAAGTCTCCAGGCAGTGACAATGGAATCTATAAACAAAGATCTTCAGCCTGTTAGAAAAACATGTGAATAGCTTTGCTTATGGTCATCAACCTGGACAGTAAAGTACAAAAGAACAGCAACCTTTCAAATAACTATAAAAGTTTTAGGGTAAATCTGCAATGCTGCCCTTCCAGCAGCTAACAGTGTGCTAAAGTCCCCCACAAGGAGCAGAATGTGCATATGTGAAGCTTCCACTGCTTGTCTCAAGAAAGCCTCATCTACTTCTTCCCTGACCAGGTGGTCTGTAGCAGATGCCCATCAAAATGTTGTCTACATGGGTCTGCTTGCAAATCATGATCATAAGCTCTAAGCTGGCTCCCCATCCATCCCAGGCCAGAGCTCTACATACCTATACAAACTGAGAACAAAGGCAACTTGGCTTCTGTGCTCTCCCAACCTGTCATTCCCAAAGAGCATGTTCTCATCCACTGCAGCTTGCAGGAGCTGGCTAGAGTACTATCCCACCTGTAACAGCATGCAGACCTTCAATTTCTCTTGCTTGTTCCCTATGCTGCTTACTTGAGTGCACAAGGGATTCAGAGAGGCCCTCAAAAAAGGCATGGGAACTTCTCCCCATCATATTGTTGTGTCAGCATTCTTTTACATTCATACACTTGAGATGGTTCCCTTCTGTCCCAACTGCTGACCATGAAGTGTCTCTTGTCCACAGCATCCTAACTTCTTATTTGCTTGACAACCTGATCCACCACTTCCTTACTTGCTTTTGGACATCATTTCCCTCCTGTCTCATTCCCAGTTCAGAGCTCAGCTGAACAAATTTGCATTAACTTTTATTCTAAATGCTTTGAAATCTAACTGCTTACCAAAAGCAAGATTAATGCAAGCCAGGAGCATAGTCTAAATATATACTAAGAAATCTGCCCTAAAATACTATAGCAGAACATAAAGCCAGATAACAATACTTATTTCACTGTTAGAATACATCAAACCGAGTACATCCTTTTATCTTCTGCCCTCTAGGCCTAATTAGGTACTCGGCTCCTTTGAAACAAATATTCCAGTGCTTTCAATAAATGGCAATAGCAATAGAGATGCTCTTCTTCACACTCACCTACTCAAACCTGCCAATGCTGAACCTGATAAAAATCTCAACTTATAAAGGTAAGCTTAACCTGTGAGAAGGGCAAAGTGGAAAGTGCAAGTAATTAGAAACCTTCACTCAAAATTGATAAAGACAACTTTGCACTGGCGCACACTGCTTCACAAAAATGGCAAGTTTGAATCCTCTTAGCTTCATAAGGAAAGCTCAAGTGAATTAAGTGTATTATCACCTACGAAATTCAAAAGAAAAATTACTCTCATTAAGATACTTTCATTGTTAATTAAGACAGAGCTTCACAGAAGCAAGTTTTCGCACCAAATTTGAAAGAAAATACATGAAATTTGCCACTAGGTGGCTCCTCTGCACGACATATGCACTGCACCCTGCCCAGCAGTATGCTCTTCCTCAAGCTGTGGAAGCAACTGGTGCTTCAGCACCAGGGGACGGACCCCTCCAGCCACAGCCAGCAGCCAAACACACAGCTTCCTGCTGCTCCAAAGTAGCTCGATATGATCTTCCAGTGTTAATCATTTTAAGAATACTTGTGATAATCCTTCACAGAATTTCTGGCATATCCCCTTTGGCTAATTAACATGATGTTTGTGAACATGAGACTTGAGAGATGCTTTTCTTGATTTTCTCCTCACAGTCTACCTACACACCTCATCTGGGAAGAGGAACAACTTACAGCAATGTAAACAGACATCATTCCATTTACACCCACCCCCCAAGATCAGGCTAAATGCTGGAGAAAAATGTCTTACAGACTTTGTCCCATTTTGTTATGTTTAAAGGTGTAATATACAGAACTGGCAGGTTAAGTTCTACTGACACCTACAGATTCCATCTCAAAGTCGTATCTTCCCTTTCCAGAAGGAGCACAAGTCCAACCTTTTCTCCTGCTAATGAGAATGTTATCTTCCCAGAGCACTTTGTGCCCTCTAATCTGTATTTCAAGGCATACAACATACTATGTTGCTATAAATAAGCAATAGTTGAGCTATGATTCATAGTTTAAGTAGCTACACAAAAATTTCCATAAAGTAATCCTGCTCCCACCTGCACTGCCCTCATAGCAAATCGAACATATTTGTTTAGTGCTGTTCATCTACTGAAAAACAGATCTTGGGTAACATTTTAGATTCAAACATGGGACTGTTTATCTTTAGCTGACCCAGTGCTCCATGTGAGAAGTATATTGCAGAACCTTTTCCAGACCACAGTGGTACTTCCATGCTAGTATGGCACAGAGGATTGGCTCCTTTCGCTTCCTGAAAGATTATGCTTTTTACTTTTATATGCCAAAAGGCAAAAAGGAGCTTACAAGTTTGGGGAGTGAACAGGGGTTGATGAGGAACAGGAAAATACTGACTTTTGACTGTTTAACAAGCAGACGACGACAGCTGAGTAAAAAGAGGATGAAATGTACAAACTCACCTGCTTCCAAGAGGAAGGTAAGAAAGTGCAAGCAAATTCATATTTCCCAGAAAGCTTCTAATAGATCACAGTTACACAAAAAAAGAGCCCTCCTAACCTGAAACAGAAGTTGAGACATGTTCTCTGTCTTCCAAACAAATGAGATGCTTAAAAGTACACTGAAACCAGGTACCATTCTCTGCTACAGTTTAAAGAAAATTGTAACCCACCAGTGAAACAAGCATTTGCCCTATGCTGTCTGAGCAAAGGTACTGCCTTTGAACAGGCCCGTCCTCACTGAATTGCACATCACTGCCCAATGAATCACAAACTGAAGCACATTACACTTGCATATGCAGCTAATCCCACCTCTGCTGTGTGCCTTACCATCATGAGAGACTGGGAAGCACAGAAAGTGGGACAGGGCTCTCAACCTGAAAACCTCATTTCCTTACTTAAATCAACACATTTTCCACTTTTTAAAGGAATAAGTAAGATATCAGCAAATGGGACTGTGGATGAAAAAGTAGCTAAATACCAAACAGAAATTTAAATTAAGTGGGACTGAGATGTAGCACAAATCAATAAAAACTTAACTGGTGAATTAAGAAAGAGCAGACACAGGCAATGTGAGAGGAGAAAATCTATGAAAATGGGAGGTGAGGGGGTGGGAGGCAACAGGACAGAAAACACAACTGACAGGCATAACCTCGAAATAAGTGATTTTTCCATCCCTCCTAAATCAAGTGCAAGAATTTTATTCACGCATCTTATCTGACATCACTGAAGCATGTTTCATGAATCTCTTAAAATGTACACAAGAGTATCAAAACTGATGAAGTAAGTTAGATCAGTGCAGTTACATACTGAAGAAAGCATCATGAAGCTAATGGGATAACATATTTTTATCTTTTGGTTTTAGAACTGTTGTGTACTGCTTCTGTGGATCATTTTTACCATCACAACCTACAAGAGGTTTTATACATTTAACATGTCACTTTTATTAGAGTAAGCTGCAGCAAAATTAAAAGTTCACACTGACTGCTCTCAAGCTCTCTAAAATGCATGTGTATAAATATGTATAAATATATCCACGAGACTCAAACCCTTTACAATAGTCGTTCACACAGATAACTCTGGATCTTACATGCAGATCAAATTAAGAGTGTGAAACCTTGGTACTAAAAAGGTTTCTTGTCTTCTTGTCATATATACAACAAGGCGATATCTACACAGCACAGAAGAGATACAGCACATTTTAATTAACACAGTGTCCAACAAACACCTACACTAAACAGGTGAAGATAAAAGACAGATATTTTCTTTCTTCTTGTTCCAACGCCATGAAATTCAATGAGCCTGATGGTCACACTGAAGTGATCATACATTTTAAATTCTTAGATAGCTACTGAAATGTATTACGCAGCTGAAGTGCTCAACATACTGGATCTGCGAAAGAATGAAACTAAGACATACCTTGTCTATTCCCATTCTCTTCATCCTAAGGAAAAAGAAAGAGTTCATGTTAAAAACTCAAGAAATGGAAAAAAAATGCACAGGCATCTATCTGCTAAGAAGACTTGCAGCAAACATGTAAGATGAAGTCTGCATTCTGCTACCTTGCACTTTTACACATATTCAACTTTACAGAATTAAGGTTTTCATTCTGACAATGCAGAGTTATACCTGTCTCAAAACAACTAAGCAGCTTTAGGAAACCTTCCCACAGAAACAACATGGACAGTGTTATCTAAAAAACAAATGTACCATAGCGAAACCCTCGAAACATCGCCATGAAGCCTAATGTTGCACTTTGTGTTGCTGCAAGCATATTTTCACCCTGAAAGCCAGGCAGGAGAGGTTATACTTTAATCATCTAAGGATTCAAAACTAAACAACATGCAGGAGACACAAAGTATTTTGCAAGCCCTGAGTACATTTCCTGAAATTTGCAATATTAAGTTTGTTTTGCTACTACTACCCCAATTGTTTAAGGACATAAAGATGTCTTTTCTTTCTTAACTCTAACTTTCAGAGCATAGTAAAATTTCAATTTAAATACAATTTCTTAGACTAATACGTATGTACTATTTGCCAAGTATTTCTAGCAATTCACCTCAGCTAATTGAAATAGCTTCATCCTGAAGGAAAGAGGAGCAAGAAAATGATCACAGAAGTTATTTTCATCTATATATTTTCTCCTGCCTTCAAATGGATTAATTCCAAATTTCTAGCTCTTTGCATTTAAAGACAAATCACTATTTTTTCATATTAAATATATTTTTAAGCAACTGTAAGCTGATCTGAGCAAGCCATTCAAAAGAAAAAAGACTTGAAGAGAAAAAGACTTGAAGAAAGAGAGTTAAGACCTGGATATGAACACTATAATGATGAGCATGAGACAACTCTCTCTTAGGCACAACACATTTCCTGCAGGATGTACAAAAGTTCTGCTGGACCTTTTATAAGATACCACAGAAAGGTAACTTTAAAAAAAAAAAAAAAAAAAAAACAGGAAACTTTTAAAAAGCCACTGTTATTGTCACTATCACCCAAACTCTGTAACAGCAGCAAAGAACATAACCTTAGGCTTATCCTGCCTGCTCTATACCTTCGTAAGAGTACCACGCTAGTAGATGAATACTGTTAAAATTTATCACTGTATCTCTTGAAGCCTTTTAACAGCCACCTGGTTTTGAACTCTGGTAAGCAGCAAAGAGTTCAAAAAGGCTAACATACAGAATCACAGAACAGTTAGGGTTGGAAAGGACCTTAAGATCATCTAGTTCCAACCCCCCTGCCATAAGCAGGGACATCTGCATGTCTCTAGTTTCCACGCAATCTCTCAAGTGAAAAAAAATTATCTTTAGGACTTTGAATATTAGAGCTGATAGTCTGGAAAACAGGGGTCATGCATATGGAAGGCTACCTGGTTTGATGCTATAAAACAAACAAATAAAAATAATGATGGAACTGAAAAGTTATCTATTATAGAAATGCTATCATTAACGAAATAACTACAGTGGGTTTATCGGTTTGACACTGGGTGTGCAAAGTTCTGTAATAAAAGACAGCTGCAAAACACCATTTTTTCATGGTATCAAGCCAGTGAGCTAAGGCATTTAAAGCTGGAATGCTTTGTAATACAGATGTTTTGGAATTAGCTTTCCCTCCTGTATTTACCTCTCACACACTGCACAATGTTAGTAAATGCTGCTTCCATACCTAAAGAAAAGGTTTTCCTTTACCATCTTCTTGCTCCTCTGACTGAACCTGGAGAACAGACTTCATATGCAAAAAATCCTCATGTTGCTGACTAACAAATCCTAATAAACATCTGTTATTAACAGCACAATTTCATGTAAGCTTTTTGCAATGCTAGCTTAAGAAATCTTTCACGCACTCCCTATTCACTTTCTTGAGGGAAAGGAGGCATGGGAGGCAAGGAGAATACATAATGGGTTATTCCTGAATGTGCAGCTATTCCCAGTTTGGTGTGTGGCCCCACACAAGCATAGCCAAGTACTCCTGCCAAAATGAAATGTGTTAAACCACAGTTTCCAAGATCATCTTTCACACTGTCCTTCACACAGGGCTGTCCCTCCCAGCAAACCTACCAGACAACACTTTCTTCTGTAAATGTTCTCTATCATAATGTTTATAAATTATTTAATTAATAAAAATTACAAAGACACCTCTGATTTGCAGTTAATTAGCTGTCTTGTGCAGGAAACATTAGAAGATACTAGAACTTAGCACAATACCCTGAATTTGACCTCAACCTGCAGTACTATGTACATATTGAACGTTAAATGAAAGCAAATCTAGTATAAAAATAGAATACATGCAATAAAAATATAAATACTGTAAATTAAATCTAGCATACTGATACTTAGGATTAAAACACATGCAGATAATTCTCTGAATTGATTATGACCAATCATGTTCAACCACTTCAATGACACCAAGCATGGCCTGTTTTCCAGTCAGATGTAAATGGAGAAAACAAAGCTTATGAATGCCCTTTAAATGCAGTTGTGCAGGTCATTGTTCCCTTGTCACTAAGGTATCCAATTTTGTTCTTGAAACTCACCATGCTTATTCATATGTTGCACAACTGTGTTTCACATCTAACTGAGGCAGCTCATAGTACCAGTTAGAGCACTGGTTTACCAGGAACTGCAGTTTCACACTGATAGCAGTGGAAGTCTAAGAAAGGCAGATGTCTGCTTTGTAACACGTAAGGCTAGAAATATCTGCAACTAGTGTTTACTCTCACCAAGCCCAAAGTCTCTTGGTTAACATGACTCCACCTGCTTTACTCAGGTTTTGAACAGTTCTTTCTTTTTAGAAAAAATCAGTGGCATCATGAATAATGAAGTTCAGCACTGTTTGTTTTTCTGATCAGCACTGACACAAAAGAAATCCTTGCTGAAGTTCCGCAACATTTAGAGACATCCATGAGATGGACCAGGTAAGTAGAATTTCATGTTTTAACAGTAAGCTGGACTTTGCTTGTGCACAAAAGTGACCCTCATTCTGCTGATCTGGTGCTCTGTACTTCTGAGTATCAGAAGAACGCCTCAAAGCAATCTCCCTACCAAATACCAAGGAAAAGTTGTACCACCTGTCTGGGAAATATTAAGGGAAGATTCACCTTCCCTGCAGAACTGAAGAATCACCTGAAGTACTGAAGATAACTCAAGGCAGGTACCACTAGGTGTTAATATATTAAAGACAAGTGTATTTTGGAATTCTCAATCTAACCCTCTTCCTTGCAGTGAGCTCCTCAGAAAACTAAAACCAGAAGGCTTTTCAACTGAACACAGGTTTTTTATTAGATTAACAACCAGAACACTGAACTTCTTAATAAGTAAATAAAACCCCAAGACCTCAAATACACCCACACAGAGATTATTAAAGATATGCATAATTAAAGACATGTATAAAATAACATCCTCTCTTTTCCACTTAATACATCCTTTGGGGTAGGATTCTTTGCTTCCAAGAAAATTCATCTCAGCGGCTTTCCAAGCTGCATCCTTCTCCAGCCTGTAAGAAGCTTTTCTTCCCCTTCTCACAGAATATCCAGATGTAGTGTGAGCTTTACCACACGCTGCAGTCTAGGAGCATTATATGCTCTCTGTCCTACAGATACCCACTGTTCTACCCATGTGAGGAGTCTTGTTCTCTTCTTCCCAGAGGACGCCACTAGACCTTCAACAGCTTTTCAAAGGCACACAAACTCCAAGCAACAGGAGCCAAACTTTCAAAGCAGAAATCTTCACTAGGTGTTTCTGAATTGGAACCAAGAGTGGGTCTTAACAAAAAGGCTTGCCTTGCAAGAAGTCTAAGGAAAAGAGCTAGAACACAAAGCCTTCTCTGTGGCAAAGACAGCCCCCTGCACTGATCTATAGGGAAAGTGCCATCATCAGGTTGATGCTTGGAATAATGAAAGGACTGTGGCTCTGAGAAACTAGTATGCGACCGAAGGGTAGAGAAATCAAGATTTGTCTCATGTTAGGATCAGGCTGACAAGAGGTGAATTTCACTCTGTTCAAGTGAATCTTAGCATCTTTAGATGTATCTGAATCCCTAGTAAAGGTATTACAGCTATTAAAACAATCTTATTATTCTCTTTTTCAAATAAAACTAGACAGAAATAGGAATGAATTAACCAGATTCTGACATATTGGAGAAGAAACAGGAAAAAAACCACAAAAGGCACTAAGAGCTCTCTTGCAGAAAAAGAGGGAGACAGACCTTCCAAGACATCTCAGGATTTACAGGTATCAGGCTCACTACATACTGTTTAGGTCTCTCTCAGACACCATCAGGTATGAAATGTAAGGGAGGGGCTGACATATCTTTTCTTTCTATTACTTGCCCTTCTGCATGTCAAAAAGATATCGACCTCCTCAGAGAGATCTAGTGATACATTCAGGAAGAAACCTATCCAGTCACTTCTTAATTAAGGAGATTAATCCTGCTCATGCTGTTTATCTTCACCCTCAGTATGAATAGGATTGTTGGGAGATGCTAACAAGTGCACATAATTAATTCCGCTCAGCTAAGGCTTCTCCACCCTCCTTCCTCTGTTTCTCATTGGAATTCAACCAGAGATTGTTCTTGGCTGACTCTCTATAACCTGCACTGAAGGACAGAAATACTTGGATCACCTAATACTGCTAATAGTCTCACTTCCAGTTAGCTTCAGTGACTCCTTGTCAAGGGCAAAGAATCTGGGCATACAAGTGCAGACTGAAGAGATGAAGTTAACTAGAAAAATGTGCCAACTTTGTCCTGCAAAGTTTTTCCTACTTCAAAAGAAATCTTATAGCCATAGAGAACAGGCAGAAAGGGCAACTTTAATGAAAGACTCCTGCAGAGACACGACTCAATCAGCTATCTGGAAAGAATGTGAAGCTTCGATACCTGTTCACCATGTTGGTAAGAATCTATTCTTCCACGGAAGCAGAAAAGTAAAAGCAAAACTGAGAGGTAGCGTGGATGATGAGAACTTGCATATTTGATGACTCTGAAACAAGCACATGTTATTTGAACTCACTAGAAAAACCCTTTCTCAATATTCAAAATTCTATCACTATTAAAGGAAATAATGACACTGGCTTTGGGTAAAAAAAATAAAAAGACTGTACAGAGAAATAGTTTCATATTCTGCAATAATCACTGGTCTTACCCATGGTAACAAACATTTTAACTCAGGGGAACTTGTACTCAGTCAACTGCATTTTCCTGAGCCAGATCAGTGCATGTCTATCACACAATGAAGCAAGTGGCCCAGCCACCTTACACACATGGGACATAGATGCAAAAGCACATCTGTACATATGTTTACTTTCAAGCATGCTGGATTTTTTACCCTCAGAAGTATAATAAAGCTATATATAAGTGCTCCTTTATTAATTTCACTTACTTTAAAAGAACACTGAACTGCAGATTCTGGAGGGTAAACTATGAAGTGTCTTAAGGTGAAGCCAAAACCCTGAGATGTCCTCCTAAGCACAACAGTTTTGGGACCAGGCCATGAGAAAGTTTCTTCTTCCTCCGATGGTGATACAGCTTCACTCTGCTCTTTTCCATCTTTGTTTTTTGACGCCTGAAATAAGAGAGACACACAAAGAATTGCAATTTGGGCAATTTAAAACAAACAAACCCCTCTCCTCCCAAAATATTCATGTGCACTTGAATACACAATTTTTCCCCATAACCAACACACCTTGATGGTCACTTATAAAAATAAATGTATAATGTAAAGCAGCTCCCCTTATAGCATTACACCCCTGGTCATATTACATACAGAATTAATCTTCAATTTTAAATGAAGTTAGATATTAAGAAAGTCAAAGTATAACAGCAAAAGGCTCAAATGAACTGCAAGAAACATGTACAGCTTGCATGTTTTATTTGCTTTCTACTTTAGACACAAATGTGTCTTCTGGGACCCCATTTCTGAGTGCACATAGCTCACATACACATGTACAAACAACTCCTCTTTTCCTCACCTACAGTGCAGGCATAGTTTTCTTGACTGGTATCTCCTCACTTAAAACAAGTAAAACAGAACTGAGGAACTTAGCCAAGTGGTTCGGCTTCCTCAGCAAGACTTACTTTTTCTCCAGTTATATCTTTGACTTCACCTTTGCTTCCTCCACCTTAGCTATTTTCTCTGAACATTTCAATATGAGAATTCTAAACTAGACTTTTTTACTTGTGTGTTTCTTTTTACAGTCCTACTGCAATCCCTTGTCTTACGCATAAGACATCTTGTGGGGTTTATTTTCTTAAGAGTAATTTTACATACCTACAACTCAAGAAACATACTATTATATAAAAAAAAATCTTTTCAACCTTACATAAATCTTCCTTTTCGATTTTAAAAGCGAGTGCCACGCCACACACAACATTTCAAATCAAAGGCAGAAGACATATAAAGAAAGTATGCAAAAGCCTATGACCCTCCTCTAAATATTCTAATTCAATGATGCATGAAACAAATCTAGATACCACAGCCTATAGCCTATTCAAAGGGTATTCAAACAGAAATAACTGTCTTCTTGTCCTCCTATAGCTCTGCTGCTGTGGCTTAGGAACTAGCTGATACATGTCAGAATTTACTGCTTGGTTTTCTCCCTTGGCTGCTCCAAACAATCCCTTTTGCTTTAGTCTTACATCTGGGATGGAAAACTGCAATGCCTACTGGCAAGGTGAATCCAGCCAACTCCAATCAACATCTACAGAGAGGACAAAGCATTTCTACTCTAACCACGATGACAGTAACACATATTACTATAAGCAATATGTTGAAGTTGCTTGGTGAGATAGTTAACCCATCAGAACAATACTCTGCATTCAGGTACATAAAAATGACACATTTCTACAGTTGCTATGGTTTGTCCTTGAAAATCCACATCTTGGTATGTCCAACAGGGAAGACAAGGAAATACTAGCCAGTGCTTCAAAGACCAGGTTCCAACAACCCTGCTCTTCAGCAAGAAAAACAAACAAATGGAGAAGGGTCTGGGTGCTACTTCTGGAACCAGAAAATGCAGAGAATCCAAAGGATCCTGACAAGACTCTGCTTCCCTGAACAGTCTGGAAGGATTATCAGCAGGTTTTGGGAAAAGCAGCAATTAAGAGGCCTCAGTCTAGTCTGCCCTCATCTATCATCTTCATTCATGTTTTGGAGTATTAGTGAGAAACTGAAAAGACTGTGCAATTAGATGACTAACAAAAAACGAACAAGAACTATGGAACTGCCAAGATAAGTGCTTTAATTTAAAGTTCAATCAATGCAAAGATTAAGGTGAAAGCCACATAATCCTTTAGCCTAAGGATGGAGTTTGTTATTGAGCTGATCCTCAACAATCTGTTCAGCTTCTAAACATTACCAGCATTTTTCAGTTCTGCACAAATAAACAGGCCTTCTCAGTCTTTCAATCTCATGACATGAGAGGAAACTGAAGCCAGTAAGAACATTTTGATCCCAGTAAACTGGCAAAAGAAACAGCTCTGAATAAAAAAATATCATCGGCCTCTAAAGTATGACAGTGATTTCCTCCATAAAGCGACAGGCAGCAATCCATCTATTTAACATTCCCTTGCAATCTTTTGTTTATCCTCTCACATATTTATAGGCCATGCTTGATGCAAGAGTTTTGAACAATCATGAGCAACCACAGGTATCACACAACAGCAAAAAATGTTAATAAGCGAATAGCTATTGTTATAAATACGGGAACAGCGATACACTTAGCACTGAAGAAATGTCAGTCTACAATATACTTGCATCTTTTTTTCTGACAAAACCCTCTCTAACTAGGCTAAAAAGTAATTTTAATATGTACAGCTGTTCACTGACGTTTACATATGGAAATACTGCAACCTGAGTTCAAAATACAGTCATACAGAGAACCTCGCTAAGTGTGAGAAATGGGAGATGAAGCACTGGACTGTGGTGAAAAAAAGATAACCTCTCATTTCCGTGTCATTTCATGTAAACGTTCAGCATTCACAGAAGTTGCTGAACTAACAGAGATCCATAAACAACAGTACTCCCCAGTCAAATCATTATTTCTGAAAAAGCATGTCAGAAGGGAAAGGTTTTCTTCCTGCCAACCTTGGATCCCCTGCAACAGGGCAACAAAAGAAGCCAATATTAATAATAAATGTGAGACATGCTCAGTAACAGCAGCTCTCAACCACCACTATGGACAAGAAAGAATCTGAATTATGAAGTAAAGAGTCAACATCTGTTGAGTAACCCTGTGACATGTCCAAGCACAGCACACCCACCAGAACATCCCTTGCCAGAGAAGCTTTAAAAAGGAACAAGGGAAGTTTTCAAATACAGAATACAAAACAAGGATTCAAGACAGCGAGCAAGAAACAGATGATGTTTAGCATTGACAAAAATGTGTTACTGAAGTCCTACATGGTTTTCCTTTAGAGCCAAGTATGACAGCAATCAAGTTCCGAATACATACATATCTCATATCCTTAAGGTGATTTGTCTTTTGGGTAGACTCATTTGCATTTCAAGATGATGAAAATGTAATGCTTTATTTTATTCACATTTTATATAAAATTGAGCAAACCAGAGATTATTTTGCCATTTCCTTACTGAAAATCTGCATGTTTGTTTTACCACAAATTTAATGCTCAAAACTGAAGTCAGAATGTATATAATCAAGTTCAAGCACTGAAGATTCCCAGGGTACTAAAAATGATTCAATGATCATTTCCATAAGGAGCTCCTCTTCATACAAGGTTTCTGTACAAAGTATCTCAAAGCATCATTTCCTGTTATACACAATTTCAAGGACATACAACAGATGCTTAACTGCACTTTAAAATACATGCTCTGTTTTTAATGTTGCATTTAACCCTTTTTTCCTGAGCAATGAAAACATCCATGAAAAAAATATCAGATGGCACCTTAAAGGTGAACACATCCAATTTGCATGCTCTCCAAATCACATCTGATTTTTAATCTTCTGATCATTTTACAGACAGACCGATATCGAGCATGCTAAAAATCTTTAAGAGGCAGTCATAATTAATTGCAATACAAGCTATCAATAAAGAACTGAATTCTTGACTCTCTAGACAGATAAACAAGTGTTCTCAGAGTTCTGAATACTGTCTTCATAGATGAATAACACTGAGCACAATAAATCACTGATACACTGCATTACTGATTCTTGGTAAATCATTCAAGCCATTTTAAAGTTGGTGCGAATAACCAATTTTCATCTTCATCTTTGTGTTCAGTGCACAGATTCAAAATTATTTCTGAAGACTCTCAGGACTAGCATCCAGATTCACTCTACACTGATCTTTAAACAGTTCAGGGTTTCTCACCACACAGAATGCTTCACAAGTAAATTACGTAAATGTAAATCTCATTGTAAATATAAGGGTTAGCAAAGCACTTTATTTTCTGGAGCCTAAACCTCTATTAGAAATAAAAAGAACAACCAGGGGACATACCTATTAATACCTCAACAAAAGCTTGGAGACATTTTGTGCTTAGCAGGGCCTGCTTAAGCTGCATTTAGAAGTGTTCATCTTGTAGCTATCTACCAAGAAATGTGATACCTGAAATAGCAATTGGGCTAGACAGATAAATGCTGAACAGAAAAGGTTTTTCTATAACCGTCTGATCTTATTTAAATGGGGCAAAGCATAAGGTCTTTTAAAAAGTAAAAGAGAAGAAAAAAAAAGTCTTTTTTTGGCTAAAGTTGCAGAATGGAAGAAAAAAATCCTGCTTGCATGGCAAGAAAAAGTTACCCACAGAACAGCCTTTGTTTCTGTAATAATCAGGTTCTTTCACTGATGATTTTTAAATAAATTTACTAGCAAGCTACTGACTCTTTTAGTATCTTTTTAGTTCAGAAGATGAAGAAGCAAACGAATACCTAGAGGGCAGCATGTCCCCTTGACCCTTACCATTTTCTCCTGTGGTTACAGACCTGGACTCCTGCATATAAAAATCTCAGAGTAAAAACTTAATCCATTGGAGAACACATGGTTCCCTGGTTCTCCAACATAACAGAAAACCACCACAAACCCTCCAAAGCACGCAGCTGCTGTGTTCCTAGAGCTTGTAACATTTCCCTTCCATAACATCTGAAAAACACAGACATTTAAGACAGACAAAAAAAAAGTTATACAACTTTGCGATGCATTATCTCCATATTCTCGTTTGCGGTATAGGGAGGTATAACCAGCTCCAGAGAAAGTTAGCTGATGGTTTATTTTAGCAGCACCTCAAAAGCAGGCTCATTCACACAAGGTGCAAAACCGGTCTTCTCCTTTCAGTTCTCAAGCTCATAAATCAAGGATTTCAAGGCAGATTGGTCACACTTATAAAGACAAACACTATGATCACATACTGAAACAGTCTCAAGCCACGGTGGGAGACAACATTTCTCACATCTTTAAATCAAACTGGAATGTACAAACAACATCTTATACAGATGTAGGTCATTCCCAGTTGAAGAAAAGTTATTACTGACACAAAGGTGACACCTTAACGAAATCTTTCCTCCAGGTATCCAGGACAGTCTTCCCCTCAAAACAAATGAGTTCTGTAACTTTCAGCCTCAGCAAATATGTTGTGAAGCGGAAAACAAACAAATAAACAAACAAACGAAAAATGGAATGCAGAAACTCCAAGACCCACATAGCAGTATTAGGCCTCCATGTCAAATATCCACTTGCTCAAAATTTTGACTGACTTTCATGCTCAACAAAATCCTTGTCTTCCCCTAAACAGGTAGGCAGGATGTTGGCGAGGACAGAAATTCAGGCAAGGAAGTATAATCTGGCAGTGTATGCACTGCTTTCTTCCCTCATCTTCTGTCCTTGCCAAGCAGCTACAAGGTATAATCATCAATATCTCCAACCCCATGCCAATGTTCAAAAACCACTCTCCAAATTGGTGTGATAAAAGAAAACCTTTAGAAGTCCTAGATACATAATCATAGAATCACAGAATAGTTAGGGTTGGAAAGGACCTTAAGATCATCTAGTTCCAAACCCCTGCCATAAGCAGGGACACCTCACACTAAACCGTGCCACCCAAGGCTCTGTACAACCTGGCCTTGAACACTGCCAGGGATGGAGCAGTCACAACATCCCTGGCCAACCCATTCCAGTGCCTCATCACCCTAACAGGAAAGAATTTCTTCCTTAGATCCAATCTAAAACTCCCCTGTTTAAGGTTGAACCTGTTGCCCCTTGTCCTGTCACTACAGTCCCTAATGAAGAGTCCCTCCCCAGCATCCTTATAAGCCCCCTTCAGATACTGGAAGGTTGCTATAAGGTCTCCACGCAGCCTTCTCTTCTCCAGGCTAAACAGTCCCAGCTGTCTCAGCCTGTCTTCATATGGGAGATGTTCCAGTCCCCTGATCATCCTCGTGGCTCTCCTCTGGACTTGTCCCAACAGCTCCATGTCCTTTTGATGTGGAAGACACCAGAACTGCACACAATGCTCCAGGTAAGGTCTCATGAGAGCAGAGTAGAGGGGCAGGATCACCTCCCTTGACCTTGGTCACCTCCCTTGGTCATGCTCCTTTTGATGCAGCCCAGGATACGGTTGCTTTCTGGGCTGTGAGCACACACTGAAGCCGGCTCATGTTCAGTTTCTCATTGACCACCACCCCCAAGTCCTTCTCCACAGGGCTGCTCTAGATCTCCCCTTTGCCCAACCTGTAGCTGTGCCTGGGATTGCTCCGACCCAATCTCGGATGCTAGCTGACACCGTACAAGATAAACACATCTAGAATCTGTAAGAGGGAAGAGAGGCAANTGGTTTGGATAATATTACTGGAGGCTGTGTTTAGTTTTGCCACTTGCAGTTGCATTATGTCAGCAGCAGAAAAAAGCTATAAAAAAATCACAAAAAAAGAGAAAAACAGAAAAAAAAAAAAAAAAAAACAAAAAAAAAAAAACCAGATAGACATCAATCAAATTTTTACCTGCTGTATGCTTGGTTAGAAACTTCAGCTAAATTCCAAAGGTACCTGTAGCAATACATGCATAACACCGAAAAACCTGTCCCTTTACTAACATCACAAACAGCCTGTTGTCGTGGTTTAAACCCAGTTTCTACTCCCCCTGCCCCTTTCTTTCCTCCCCTCTCCTGGAGGGATGTGGAACAGAATCGAAGGAATGTAACTCCCATGAGTTGAGATAAGAACAGTCCAGTAACTAAGGTATAACACAAATCACTGCTGCTACCACCAATAATAATAATGATAAGAAAATAACAAAGGAGGAGAGTATGATACCACCCGCTGAAAACAAGCCTGACCGGGAAGTGTGTGCCCTTCTGGGTAACTCCATATTACCACCCTGGGCATGATGTGCTGTGGTATGGAATACCTCTTTGGCTAGCTTGGGTCAGGTGTCCTGTCTCTGCTTCCTCCCAGCCTCCCCTCCTCCCTGGCAGAGCATGAGGCTCACAAAGTCCTTGGTCAGAATAAACATTACTTAGCGACAACTAAAAACATCGGTGTTATAAGCTCTGTTCCCAGGCTGAAAGTCAAAACACAGCACTGCATCAGCTACTAAGAAGGAGAAAAAATTTACTGCTACTGCTGAACCCAGGACACCTGTATAGCTTATTGGCAAACCAACCCACACAGTTCAGTATTTTGAGCACCAAACTAGAGCACTCATTTTTGCATGCTATCCCAGGGCATCCCCCATTCACACTAAACAAGCAACGAGGTTAAGAAAATGTAATTACTAATTACTGCTTAATTTATGTCTAGATTTACGCTTAGGCAGATACATAGTAAACATGAATTAGCTGCATCTACCTTCATGCTCTATTAACGCCGTAGGACTTCCTTCTCTTGGACTCTGTCTCCCACCACACACCAAGATGTCTGTCATACACCCTTGAGGCTGTAAAGAAGTCTGTATGCAAAGCCTCTGCCTTAAATATTTTTTCAATAAATAATTCTGCTTTGAGAGTCTGCCTGTGTAATCTCTGACTCTTGTGTACCTGCTCCCTTCTAAAACTGAACTCTTACCATGTCCAAATGCTGCCATTACGCAGGCCTGTGAGTTCTAATTTAATCAGAAAGGACATCTTTTTTCTTGTCTACCTTTTAGAAATAAGAACTTGACTTGGGCATGGCTAAGTGTAATCACTTCCTGTTCGCATGTCAAACTGAACTTTGCTGAGTAGAAATAAATCACTATAATGTTGAAACAGCTTCTCTCTATCCTGTGAGCTGAGCAATCAATATACAACTTCCACAATAACATGACAGAATATACAGTATGTTTATGTAATTGCTGACATTTATTACGTGCTGACATGTAGTTTTTATTAACAGCACTTCACTGGAACTAGACATGACCACAACATACCAGATTGTAGTGAAAGTTATTCAGGACGAACAGGCTTATGTACAGAATGACACTATAAGAGCATATTCTGAACAGAAGAGTCAGGCAGTTTGAAGCACGGAGACATACTGAAGCAAAGAAGAGGAAACTTTCCTACCCCAGAACATCCCTAAGTGTTGCTCCATTCTTTTGCAGAACAGTCCACAAGGAAATGGATCCCACCCAACAGATCGTGCTGGACCTACTGACTAATAGCAAGACCCTTGGAGCAAGAGACAGAAGCTATCTGTCTCCATCTTGTCTGCTTCAGTGCTATATATTTAAGAAAGCTGCAAGGATGATTTGGTTGCCCAATGCTAGTAACTGCTGAGCCTGTTTTCAGCAGCTATCAAGAGGAGGCTGCCCCACCACAAAGCACCTGAAACTGGAAATGAATGTAAACAAGCCCTGGAAGCTCAAAAGATCAAAGAGCTGAAGATCCACTCTCATCACAAGAGAAAGCTAAGGTGTAAGGGGAGCCTGAGCCCCCACCCATACAACCATTAGTAGGCAGCATTCAGAAATACAGATAAAACTGGTCCAGTCAGGGTCTTCTCTCTGGGGCCATTGTTAACAGAAGAAAACAGTCACAGCCTGCCTATTTTTGGGGGGGAGAGGGGACATAGCTCTTTTTTAATGCAGCAGCTCTTTATGAAGGTAGGGAGCAGAGAGAAGAAAGAAAAGTCAGTCTCCACAGAAGACTTCTCCAACTGTGAAACTCAGGGGAAGCATCAGCTCCAACAGTCACGAGGGGACACCATTCAACTCTTACAGAGTGGCTGCTATGTACACATAGTGCATTTGCTAAGGTTCCCTAAGACTACCAAACGCTTTCCAGGTTGCAGCTGAGGGTGATGAAGAACAAGATCTTTTATGAACAAAATGATAATATGAACATAAAATGACAAATATGATCCTTTATGCAGAACAAAATCTTTTATGACTCCAGGTGGAGAGAAAGTTACTGTAATGAATAGTTTCAATATCAAACAACCAGAAAGCAGAAGTAAGTTATTAGTGATTGTTATAAAACCAAGACCCTGGGCCACCAGCCACAGCAGAGAATGTCTCTTAGAGCAGCTCATCCTCACTCAGCCCCAATGGGTCTTGCTAACAGCCATAACAAGGTATTTCAAAACAAGGGCAAGGCAATAGAGATATGAACATCACCTGACAGAGTGACCACAGCTCTGGGTGTCTCCCTCACAAAAGCCTGCTTTTCATCATTTCAATGCACCATTATGGCACTAAAGTAAGTCCAGGTGGGCAGAGCAACAGGTCCTTTTTGGGAGGCTAACCAAAATTAATTTAGGTATTTGCTTGGTGGTGGTTCTGGGAGCAAACCTACCGCTTTCTTTTAGGAGTGTGAATCCTACCCAGATGGAATACAAGCCTGGAATATTCTTTTAGTTCAATAACAAAGACAGTTGCTGCCTGCCTGTAGCAGAAATTGATGAGGACACCAACACAGACATTGAAAAGCATCTAAGAAACGAATAACCTAATTCAATAAAATACATAAATAATGTCCTCAAACCAAGCCCCAGGTAAGGAGAAAGGCTCAAGAAAGCAATACATGACTACTCCAAATGTATGAAGTAAGTGGGAAGTCTGCAACCTTTCAAAAACAAAGTGCCTGTGCCAGCACAGCAGATGGCTGGGAGGCACAGGGAGGGAGACATGCATTACTACCGTGCACCATGCAGGCTACAAAGCTGGCTTGGAGGTGGAAGGAGGGCAGAGGGACACGTTTCCATGTACTTTCATAACTACTGCTGCAGTAAACACAACCATCCAAAGGAGAAACAGTATTTTTGAGATAAAGTATTTCAGTTTTCAGTAATATCAGGGCACACAGAGAAAACAAACAATAAAAGCCTCCATACGTGCAGCTTATTACCAAGCTTAAGCTTTCCTTACTATGTTCTGCTGTTCGTGACAGACTGCTCTGTAAAGCATTCCACTTGGTTCTCATGTCACCCTCATCACTACTCCATAAGCCCTGAAAAGCAAAGCTGAAGGCTATCAACAGCAACCTTTACTTTCCTCCTTCACCTTAAATGCTCGCACATTTGTACTGCACCTTCCCTGAACTCAAATACAGAAAGCCAAGGGTTAGAGGAAGCTTATACCTGAAAAACCTAATCTTGATGTGAAATCAAGTCCCACCATCACAAAAAATTAGGCTTTATGCTGGCAAACTACTCAAGGATTTAGAGACACACGACAGTCTGAAAATGGGTGATCTCAAAAATGGTGCTTCTGTGTGTCTATTACTGTTCAGCTTACCTAGCTCTGGATTAAACAGTGACACCAATTAGCTCTGTAAACTGAGCCTTGCTGGACACATTTGCTTGAATGAAGGGAACATGCAACTTCCCAGGCCAGAGGAGATCCAGAAAGAGTTTTTTTACTTTGACATAGGGAGAATCCCAACCTGTTAAGTCTGGCTAGACCTGAAATAGTTTTTTTACATGGGGAAAGCTTTGGTTTTCTTATACTGTAGTTCTGGTATCTGCGCATTTTGCAATACACTCTTACCTTCACAAAGAGCAAAATTAGGTCTGGCATGACTAGTGCGCCACCATAGCTCAAATGGGCCTTTTCCAGACTTAACACCTAATCTTCAAATTAGGCAGATGTATACATAAACTGACTTATCAGATCTCCCTTTAAACACTAGATACTAGCAAGTTTAGCATACTTTAACTCATTAAAATGATCCTAATCTACGAGATAAACATCCATGGTATACCAATATGTACACAAAAAGTATACTGTATTTTTATGTGTGTGCATATATATACACATATATTTGTAGTAGCTTGTCTACATCCAAAAACTGTACTACTTTACTGAGATCCCTTTCAAAGCTAATTAAGTACACCTCAGTTTACATCATGCATTATACTCTGTAGACTGACTGCCAATTTCAAGCAACATCACCAAGAAGCAGAGTAAAAAGCATAGACTTCACAGTAGAGATGCAAACTATTTTCACAATGTGTTTTTATCTTGCATGCAGTATTTACAATATTAAACATGGAGTTTGTAGTATTAAATTTAGTCAGAAAAAACATGAAAAACAAAAAAAAACTGAGAGCTTCCTTGTTTTTCTTATAGGCTCATTAGCAAAAGTCTCCCCTCTTAACACATACATCCTTAAACTGGAAAGAAAGGAAACATCTGCAGGGCTGGTAGCATAACAGCAAAATGTCATGTGATCTTAATTTAGCTAAATTGAAGCTTTTCCTTCTCTGCTTGTTCTGTCGTTGCTCGTTAAGAGTAGGAAACGCTTTGTCCTCACCTTACAGTGTAATCTGAAATATCAGAAACAGGAGACAAACATGCTTCTGCCCTTCAGCACTGAAGTCATGTTAGAGGTTATTCCATGCATGATAAAAGAACCTTCTCAGCAGTGCAACAGAAGTGATAGAGTGGTTTGCACACTCACCGCCTGTCAAGGACTGCCTTACACTGCTTCTTTCAGCCTACAGGAAGTTACTGATAGACTCAAGAATACAAGCTGCCTGTCCAATTACCAATTCTGCTTCCTACAAATAGGGAGAGAACAGTAAGAAACACTGCCAATGTCCCCAGCTAAGTACACTACTGCAAGAACAGGAATGAGTTTCAGCAAAGTTTGTGCTCTTTTGCTTTCTAGAGTTACATGGACTTTATCAAACCCACAACCTTCCAGACAGCTTCCACTACACTTGCACCAGACTTTCACCTATTTACATGTGAAATAGCTTTGCAGAATCCATTAAGAAAACCATAATCACTGCACAGTGTAAAACCTGACCTGCATGGACCCCATTTCAGTAACCAGACTAACCACAGCTTTAAACTCATGTCACCTCTGAAACTACCTACACATTTCCCTCTGTTCATACCATTTGTCCTCACTGCAGCCAGAGGCTATATTTTGATTCAAAAAACTATCAACTATGTCCCTTGTAGAGTCAAAGCTGACCAAACCACCCAAGAGAACACCTGCTTTTCCACAGCCATTCTGTCCCCTCTGGAAACTTCTGTGCTTGGATTAGGCTACACCATGATGCAACTACAACACTGAGTAAGGGATTTACTCCATAGGCTCAGCAATGCCTTATACCTGCTCTCTATCAAATATAAGTATGAGGTTGATCTTCTTGTACTGAAGCTACTGAACTTTTCAACATAAATAGAATATGCTCACTCCTGTTCTAAAAAAAACAAACCAAGAAAATGAGACCATTTAGAGACTATCCACACCACTTCATTTGCATAAACACATCCCCATACCTGCTGGCAATTCAAGCTGTTAAGATCATTCAATTCTGCAATATTGAAGCTTAAGATTTTTTTCCATGTTCAACAGAAATGTCTCTGACCTAATCAAAGCCAAACAGAAACATTTGGAATATCAGGGAACTGACCCTCAAGGTCAAAATCCAATCTGTCACCTTAAAAATATGGTTATTGTGAGTTGGTATTCCAGAGCCTGCCTCTGTTTACATAAGATTTACCTAGACACATAGGGAGAATTTTAAGAAATTACTCAAGAGAGAAACTATTCACATCAAACCTAAACTTCTTCAGAAGTTTGATACAAAACACACCAAAACCTGGAAAACAAACATGTCAAGATTCTTTACATCACGTAGACAGCTTCCCACCTCAAAAATAACCTCTAAATATACAACTTGAGCTTCTCAGGGTTAAAGCTTTCTAATACAGAGACTATTAATAAACTCCTGCAGACAAAATCACCACTTAAATATAATCCTAGCCCTGTGTTTCAAGATATTTAATTTGAACAGATTATATAACATGCAAATCAACACACTGGAAGTTTTAAAAGCCTTAAACTCAGAAGTTGAAAAGGCTTGAGGTCTGTACAAATACAAAAACCAGCATACATAAATGCAAAGCCACAAATCCAAATACCCAAGTTAAAGTATATCAAAACCCTACATTTGTGATCTATTGTGTGCATACAACAGAGGGAAAAAAACCCAAAACTTTTTCAGTGAAGGACTTCATTTACAAAGCTACAATGCAAAGAAAGGTGCTTTAAAAAGAACTGTTAAGTCATTAACCTGGAGAAGAAAAAAAACCTTAACTCTTTATGCCCAGAGATTAAATATCACTAAGAGAATAGAGAGGAGAAAGTTGTCCACGGAATTTTCTGTTCAGCTGCACATCCAGAAGCTTTTCAATGTTGACTTACAATGTTATTATACATGACCTGTGTATTTCCTCGCAGTTTGCACTGAATATGTCAGTAGGAATGACTCATATAGATTGACTACATCTACATTTGTATCTCTGTCTGGAGGCTGGGGTAGGAAGAGAAACCTATTTTAATATAAATCTATTTCCTTATTTAATAACTACTCATCTTTGTATGTCTACTACTATGATTTGAATTGCTCACTGTTGCCAAGTTACTTCCCTGTACCTATGAATATTACAAAATGTTTCTCCAGCAGTGTAAATTCCCACAATGAGTAAAGCCACCAGCTATTTCCTGCAATGATTTTACATATACTCATTTTTTACTCAATAAAACTGAAAATATCACACCCTGCACTGTGTGATGAAGAGACAAGATTTTTATCATATCCCCTCCCTCCCCGAGGCAGCAGATAAACAGAAGTAAGAGCATGCTGAGATAACATAAATATCACATTTCTAAACCATTATCAGCTGCAGATATCTCAGAAGGAATGCAGCCACTTTTGTTATTTCATCCTCCAAGTGACAAACCTGGAAGACTGAAAGATTGTTTTAATGTTGTCAGATTCTCTGAAGGCACAGAAATAGCTGCAGTGCAGCAGCTGCTGCAGTACTGCTGTGTCCTGGGGCTTGAAGGCAATGTGAGAGCCAGGCTTGTGCTGCAACATCCCATTCTCACATACTGCCTCACAAAAAAAAAAAAGCCTGCAATAATTAATTCAAGCTCAAAAGAATAGAAATAAGAGATCTTGGCTGCTGTACTGTCACAACATACTAGTGTATTTTCAAGTACATCAATACAGTCTTTCGTGAAAAGGTGCCTCCAAGCCTAGCAACTTCAATGGTCAGGCCCACTCTGTGCAGTGAAATTTGACTGACTGTTAAGTTTACAGAACTTTGCAGAGTACTTGTCCCTGGCTGACAAAAACCAAGACCTACGTATTTACAGGACTCCAAAAAACTTACTGTTATTTTTAGAGGTTTGGATGCAGAGATGAGATAAAAAACAGAAGCCAGCTGCTGATCAGTGAAAAACCAATGAGACTAGCACGAGAAGATCTGCTTGTCTCAAACTAATAAAAGCCCACTTAAAGTGCAGTGACAACCCACATATGCTCTTTGGTGGTATGAAGGCAACCTACATTCAACTTAAGGTCTACCATGCCCTATCTTAACACTTGAAAGTAAGGTATTTGTGATGCAAAGATCAAAACCAAAAACCACTGTATCATGTACTTTATACTACCTACCAGTAATTTTTCCAGCCATCTGAAGGAGTATTATTTTAGACGTATTTGCTCTAATATACCCCACCATGGTCACAAGGTGGAAAGACATACTAACCTCCCAAGTTCACCTGCATGCTGAAGGCTGATGAAAGATACCATTACAAGGACAGAAGGGGTAGCTCCTTCTGCATCTCGTATGAGTTGTAGTCTCAGAAATGTAACTTAGTGTATTAGCTGTGATCCAAGTAAGAGTAATTATTCAACAAATGCATGGAAGTGCCAAATAAAACTTTTACAGTAACAGGAGTTTGTATTTTCTTCTTTTAATATATATTTCTGATGACTCCTTAGAAGAAAATTTGTTTTCCTGTAACACAAATCTTGATGTTTTACAGGGATCAGGATGAATGGAAATTGCCAAGAAACCTCTGTAACTTCTGCTTAACCACGAGCCAAACCAGAGTTGTGCTTTGAGGTTACACCTGAGAAACAGCTGTTAGTCTCAGGCTTCACAGGTCACCCATCTGCTTTCTTACCAGCCTGGATGCTGTTAAGTGAAGAACATCAAACAGCAACACTGCTATACAAAGCAGTGTGCATCTCTCACCAGCTTGACAGCTTCCACTTTGGCCATGGCATTTCAGCTGCAGTAGGAAGAGAGTAGCTGCACTGTAATATCCCATGAACGAACTTTCAGCTTCATTTCAAACAAAAACACCAGCAGCAACTCAAGTTGCATGCAAGTAATTTGCAGTATACTGATCTATGGCTTGGTGTTTCTTTCCAGCTTGCTAAGAAACAGGGTTTAGGTTCTGCGAACCCTCTTTGAGTGGGTTTTGTTGGCTTGGGGGTGGGTGGGTGTTGTGTTGGTTTGTGGGTTGGTTTTGGTGTTTAGGGTTTTTTAAGCCATTCACATCAATCCTCCTTTTCCTTCCCTCTAATTATAATCAAACTTATTTTAATACTTTACAGACTGACCCACACCATGAGCAAAGCCTTTTCTTATTTCTTCTTGATTTCTCTGTGATATGATAAGCAACTGTCACATTGAATTTGCCTATACAGGTGAATTCTGATACATGTGTAAGCAAAATGCATTAAACTTCATTAAACAGTTAAGCACCTGCAAAAATTAAGACTTTAAGAGAATTCCTCAAGTTTTCTCAAATCTAACAGGAGAGACTTTTTCAACCTATAAGGTTAAGGAGATGACTCAAAACCCCCAGACACTGTGAATCACCTTTTCCATCACTAAAAAACCAAACCAAAACACCAAAACACACAAAAACACCACCACCCCACAGCAATGTATTTTCCTGATTATGAGGTTTCAGTAGAGACACTGCATACAGGGTTTGTTTGTATTTTAAATGGCATATTGTTTCAAAGGACTTCTGTGTATGGTGGAAATACTTCTGAATCACTTGCCTCTAGTTACTGCAAGGAAAGGGCAACTTTGCAAGAAGTGCTCACCTTCCTCTTTCACCACAGAAGACTGGCTGAATGTTACACAAGAGACACAGATACTATCTATAATACTTTTAAAGTAGTATTACAATTGCATACACTACTTCAAATCCTTTAGTAAGTGGATTCCATTTTAAAACATTTCTATTCAAAACCCAGGCAGGTTTTTGGGCTTGGTGTCATGTGTCCATTGTCATCCCCCTTCCCTCCTTCCCCTCATGTCTGCAGTCAGTCAATTAGACTTAACTCTGTCCACACTAAGAACTGAATAACATCCTGTCAAAATTCATTTTACCCGGTATGTTAAAAGAAACAGCAACAACCTCCCCTTCTACTATTTTTTTTAATCATATACGACTTAAGTATTTTGAAGTATTTCAAAATACTGCTTTAAGGCCTTTTAAAGCAGAAAAAGGTATCAGCTTTGTATTTATTAACAATGCAGTTTACCCTGGCATATCTCCCCCTTCCTCTCTATTAATTTTTATCTTTTTGTGCAATTCACAAAGTAAAAGCCCTCAAAGTTCAAGACTCTAAGAAAGTAACCTGAAGTACTCAAAGTGTTAAAAGAGCAATTATACAGTTAAAGCATGCTTTGTATACTTAACAACTCAAAAAAACCTCCTTAGTAAATGGCAACATTTCTAACATTGCATCCTCAATAGGATTGAGGGTAGGGAGAAGAGACTGACCAGAGCTATCCCCC